>CAXIWF010000538.1:0-26453 GCA_964036045.1 Eutreptiella sp. 'Long Island Sound 2002' | reverse complement strand
CTTCCGGAACATGTTCCGGTCCTTCCGGAACATGTTCCGGTCCTTCCAGAACATGTTCCGGCGCTTCCGGAACATGTTCCGGCGCCTCCGGACTATGTTCCGGTGCTTCCGGAACATGTTCCGGTCCTTCCGGAACATGTTCCGGTGCTTCCGGAACATATTCCGGCGCTTCCGGAACATGTTCCGGTGCTTCCGGAACATGTTCCGGTGCTTCCGGACCATGTTCCGGTGCTTCCGGAACATGTTCCGGCGCTTCCGGAACATGTTCCGGTGCTTCCGGAAC
The DNA here is from genome assembly GCA_964036045.1 of Eutreptiella sp. 'Long Island Sound 2002'. NCBI lineage: Eukaryota > Euglenozoa > Euglenophyceae > Eutreptiales > Eutreptiaceae > Eutreptiella > Eutreptiella sp. 'Long Island Sound 2002'. Next base: position 26,170 of record CAXIWF010000538.1, on the reverse strand, counting down.
ATGTTCCGGTGCTTCCGGAACATGTTTCGGCGCTTCCGGAACATGTTCCGGCGCTTCCGGAACGTGTTCCGGTGCTTCCGGAACATGTTCCGGTGCTTCCGGAACATGTTCCGGTGCTTCCGGAACATGTTCCGGCGCTTCCGGAACATGTTCCGGTGCTTCCGGAACATGTTCCGGCACTTCCTGAACGTGTTCCGGCGCTTCCGGAACATGTTCCGGTGCTTCCGGAACATGTTCTGGTGCTTCCGGAACATGTTCCGGCGCTCCCGGATCATGTTCCGGTCCTTCCGGAACATGTTCCGGTCCTTCCGGAACATGTTCCGCTCCTTCCGGAACATGTTCCGGTCCTTCCGGAACATGTTCCGGCGCTTCCGGAACATGTTCCGGTGCTTCCGGAACATGTTCCGGAAGCACCGGAACATGTTCCGGTCCTTGCGGAACATGTTCCGGTCCTTCAGGAACATGTTCCGGCGCTTGCGGAACATGTTCCGGTGCTTCCGGAACATGTTCCGGTGCTTCCGGAACATGTTCTGGTGCTTCCGGAACATGTTCGGGTGCTTCCGGAACATGTTCCGGCGCTTCCGGAACATGTTCCGGCGCTTCCGAAACATGTTCCGGTCCTTCCGGTACATGTTTCGGCGCTTCCGGAACATGTTCCGGCGCTTCCGGAACATGTTCCGGCGCCTCCGGACTATGTTCCGGTGCTTCCGGAACATGTTCCGGTCTTTCCGGAACATGTTCCGGTGCTTCCGGAACATATTCCGGCGGATCCGGAACATGTTCCGGTCCTTCCGGAACATGTTCCGGTGCTTCCAGAACATGTTCCGGTCCTTCCAGAACATGTTCCGGCGCTTCCGGAACATGTTCCGGCGCTTCCGGAACATGTTCCGGTGCTTCCGGAACATGTTCCGGCGCTTGCAGAACATGTTCCGGCGCTTCCGGAACGTGTTCCGGCGCTTCCGGAACATGTTCCGGTCCTTCCGGAACATGTTCCGGCGCTTCCGGAACGTGTTCCGGCGCTTCCGGAACATGTTCCGGTCCTTCCGGAACATGTTCCGGTCCTTCCGGAACATGTTCCGGCGCTTCCGGAACATGTTCCGGTGCTTCCGGAACATGTTCCGGTGCTTCCGGAACATGTTTCGGCGCTTCCGGAACATGTTCCGGCGCTTCCGGAACATGTTCCGGTCCTTCCGGAACATGTTCCGGTCCTTCCGGAACATGTTCTGGTCCTTCCGGAACATGTTCCGGCGCTTCATGAACATGTTCCGGTCCTTCCGGAACATGTTCCGGTGCTTCCGGAACATGTTCCGGTGCTCCCGGAACATGTTTCGGCGCTTCCGGAACATGTTCCGGCGCTTCCGGAACATGTTCCGGTCCTTCCGGAACATGTTCCGGTCCTTCCGGAACATGTTCCGGTTATTCCGGAACATGTTCCGGCGCTTCATGAACATGTTCCGGTCCTTCCGGAACATGTTCCGGTGCTTCCGGAACATGTTCCGGCGCTTCCGGAACATGTTCCGGTGCTTCCGGAACATGTTCTGGCGCTTCCGGAACATGTTCCGGTGCTTCCGGAACATGTTCCGGTGCTTCCGGAACATGTTTCGGCGCTTCCGGAACATGTTCCGGTGCTTCCGGAACATGTTCCGGTGTTTCCGGAACATGTTCCGGTGCTTCCGCAACGTGTTCCGGCGCTTCCGGAACATGTTCCGGTGCTTCCGCAACGTGTTCCGGCGCTTCCGGAACATGTTCCGGTGCTTCCGGAACATGTTCCGGCGCTTCCGGAACGTGTTCCGGCGCTTCCGGAACGTGTTCCGGCGCTTCCGGAACGTGTTCCGACGCTTCCGGAACATGTTCCGGTGCTTCCGGAACATGTTCCGGCGCTTCCGGAACATGTTTCGGTGCTTCCGGAACATGTTCCGGTGCTTCCGGAACATGTTCCGGTGCTTCCGGAACATGTTCCGGTGCTTCCGGAACATGTTTCGGCGCTTCCGGAACTTGTTCCGGCGCTTCCGGAACATGTTCCGGTCCTTCCGGAACATGTTCCGGTGCTTCCGGAACATGTTCCGGCGCTTCCGGAACGTGTTCCGGCGCTTCCGGAACGTGTTCCGGCGCTTCCGGAACGTGTTCCGGAAGCACCGGAACATGTTCCGGTGCTTCCGGAACATGTTCCGGTGCTTCCGGAACATGTTCCGGTGCTTCCGGAACATGTTCCGGCGCTTCCGGAACATGTTCCGGCGCTTCCGGAACATGTTCCGGTGCTTCCGGAACATGTTCCGGTGCTTCCGGAACATGTTCCGGTGCTCCCGGAACATGTTTCGGCGCTTCCGGAACATGTTCCGGCGCTTCCGGAACATGTTCCGGTCCTTCCGGAACATGTTCCGGTCCTTCCGGAACATGTTCCGGTTATTCCGGAACATGTTCCGGCGCTTCATGAACATGTTCCGGTCCTTCCGGAACATGTTCCGGTGCTTCCGGAACATGTTCCGGCGCTTCCGGAACATGTTCCGGTGCTTCCGGAACATGTTCTGGCGCTTCCGGAACATGTTCCGGTGCTTCCCGAACATGTTCCGGCGCTTCCGGAACATGTTCCGGTGCTTCCGGAACATGTTCCGGTCCTTCCGGAACATGTTCCGGTTATTCCGGAACATGTTCCGGCGCTTCATGAACATGTTCCGGTCCTTCCGGAACATGTTCCGGTGCTTCCGGAACATGTTCCGGCGCTTCCGGAACATGTTCCGGTGCTTCCGGAACATGTTCTGGCGCTTCCGGAACATGTTCCGGTGCTTCCCGAACATGTTCCGGCGCTTCCGGAACATGTTCCGGTGCTTCCGGAACATGTTCCGGCGCTTCCGGAACATGTTCCGGTGCTTCCGGAACATGTTCCGGCGCTTCCGGAACATGTTCCGGTGCTTCCGCAACGTGTTCCGGCACTTCCGGAACATGTTCCGGTGCTTCCGGAACATGTTCCGGCGCTTCCGGAACGTGTTCCGGCGCTTCCGGAACGTGTTCCGGCGCTTCCGGAACGTGTTCCGACGCTTCCGGAACATGTTCCGGTGCTTCCGGAACATGTTCCGGCGCTTCCGGAACATGTTCCGGTGCTTCCGGAACATGTTCCGGTGCTTCCGGAACATGTTCCGGTGCTTCCGGAACATGTTCCGGTGCTTCCGGAACATGTTTCGGCGCTTCCGGAACTTGTTCCGGCGCTTCCGGAACATGTTCCGGCGCTTCGGGAACATGTTCCGGTGCTTCCGGAACATGTTCCGGTGCTTCCGGAACATGTTTCGGCGCTTCCGGAACATGTTCAGGCGCTTCCGGAACATGTTCCGGTCCTTCCGGAACATGATCCGGTCCTTCCGGAACATGTTCTGGTCCTTCCGGAACATGTTCCGGCGCTTCATGAACATGTTCCGGTCCTTCCGGAACATGTTCCGGTGCTTCCGGAACATGTTCCGGTGCTTCCGGAACATGTTCCAGTGCTTCCGGAACATGTTCCGGCGCTTCCGGAACATGTTTCGGCGCCTCCGGACTATGTTCCGGTGCTTCCGGAACATGTTCCGGTCCTTCCGGAACATGTTCCGGTGCTTCCGGAACATATTCCGGCGCTTCCGGAACATGTTCCGGTCCTTCCGGAACATGTTCCGGTCCTTCCGGAACATGTTCCGGTCCTTCTGGAACATGTTCCGGTCCTTCCGGAACATGTTCCGGCGCTTCCGGAACATGTTCCGGTGCTTCCGCAACATGTTCCAGTGCTTCCGGAACATGTTCCGGAAGCACTGGAACATGTTCCGGTGCTTCCGGAACATGTTCCGGTGCTTCCGGGACATGTTCTGGTGCTTCCTGAACGTGTTCTGGTGCTTCCGGAACATGTTCCGGTGCTTCCGGAACATGTTCCGGCGCTTCCGGAACATGTTCCGGCGCTTCCGAAACATGTTCCGGTCCTTCCGGAACATGTTTCGGCGCTTCCGGAACATGTTCCGGCGCTTCCGGAACGTGTTCCGGCGCTTCTGGACCGTGTTCCGGCGCTTCCGGAACATGCACCGGTGCTTCCGGAACATGTTCCACCGGTGCTTCCGGAACATGTTCCAGTGCTTCCGGAACATGTTCCGGAACATGTTCCAGTGCTTCCGGAACACGTTCCGGTGCTTCCGGAACGTGTTCCGGCGCTTCCGGAACGTGTTCCGGCGCTTCCGGAACATGTTCCGGCGCTTCCGGACCGTGTTCCGGCGCTTCCGGAACATGTTCCGGTGCTTCCGGACCGTGTTCCGGCGCTTCCGGAACATGTTCCGGTGCTTCCGGAGCATGTTCCGGTGCTTCCGGAACATGTTCCGGCGCTCCCGGAACATGTTCCGGTCCTTCCGGAACATGTTCCGGCGCTTCCGGAACATGTTCCGGTCCTTCCGGAACATGTTCCGGTCCTTCCGGAACATGTTTCGGCGCTTCATGAACATGTTCCGGTGCTTCCGGAACATGTTCCGGTGCTTCCGGAACATGTTCCGGTGCTTCCGGAACATGTTCCGGCGCTTCCGGAACATGTTCCTGCGCTTCCGGAACATGTTCCGGCGCCTCCGGACTATGTTCCGGTGCTTCCGGAACATGTTCCGGTCCTTCCGGAACATGTTCCGGTGCTTCCGGAACATATTCCGGCGCTTCCGGAACATGTTCCGGTCCTTCCGGAACATGTTCCGGTGCTTCCGGAACATGTTCCGGTGCTTCCGGAACATGTTCCGGTGCTTCCGGAACATGTTCCGGCGCTTCCGGAACATGTTCCGGCGCTTCCGGAACATGTTCCAGCGCCTCCGAAACATGTTCCGGTCCTTCCAGAACATGTTCCGGCGCTTCCGGAACTTGTTCCGGCGCTTCCGGAACATGTTCCGGTCCTTCCGGAACATGTTCCGGTCCTTCCGGAACATGTTCCGGTGCTTCCGGAACATGTTCCGGCGCTTTCGGAACATGTTCCGATGCTTCCGGAACATGTTCCGGTGCTTCCGGAACATGTTTCGGCGCTTCCGGAACATGTTCCGGCGCTTCCGGAACATGTTCCGGTCCTTCCGAAACATGTTCTGGTCCTTCCGGAACATGTTCCGGCGCTTCATGAACATGTTCCGGTCCTTCCGGAACATGTTCCGGTGCTTCCGGAACATGTTCCGGCGCTTCCGGAACATGTTCCGGTGCTTCCGGAACATGATCCGGTGCTTCCGGAACATGTTCCGGTGCTTCCGGAACATGTTCCGGCGCTTCCGGAACATGTTCCGGTCCTTCCGGAACATGTTTCGGTGCTTCCGGAACATGTTTCGGCGCTTCATGAACATGTTCCGGTGCTTCCGGAACATGTTCCGGTGCTTCCGGAACATGTTCCGGTGCTTCCGGAACATGTTCCGGCGCTTCCGGAACATGTTCCTGCGCTTCCGGAACATGTTCCGGCGCCTCCGGACTATGTTCCGGTGCTTCCGGAACATGTTCCGGTCCTTCCGGAACATGTTCCGGTGCTTCCGGAACATATTCCGGCGCTTCCGGAACATGTTCCGGTCCTTCCGGAACATGTTCCGGTGCTTCCGGAACATGTTCCGGTGCTTCCGGAACATGTTCCGGTGCTTCCGGAACATGTTCCGGCGCTTCCGGAACATGTTCCGGCGCTTCCGGAACATGTTCCAGCGCCTCCGAAACATGTTCCGGTCCTTCCAGAACATGTTCCGGCGCTTCCGGAACTTGTTCCGGCGCTTCCGGAACATGTTCCGGTCCTTCCGGAACATGTTCCGGTCCTTCCGGAACATGTTCCGGTGCTTCCGGAACATGTTCCGGCGCTTTCGGAACATGTTCCGATGCTTCCGGAACATGTTCCGGTGCTTCCGGAACATGTTTCGGCGCTTCCGGAACATGTTCCGGCGCTTCCGGAACATGTTCCGGTCCTTCCGAAACATGTTCTGGTCCTTCCGGAACATGTTCCGGCGCTTCATGAACATGTTCCGGTCCTTCCGGAACATGTTCCGGTGCTTCCGGAACATGTTCCGGCGCTTCCGGAACATGTTCCGGTGCTTCCGGAACATGATCCGGTGCTTCCGGAACATGTTCCGGTGCTTCCGGAACATGTTCCGGCGCTTCCGGAACATGTTCCGGTCCTTCCGGAACATGTTTCGGTGCTTCCGGAACATGTTCCGGTCCGTCTGGAACATGTTCCGGTCCTTCCGGAACATGTTCCGGCGCTTCCGGAACATGTTCCGGTGCTTCCGGAACATGTTCCGGTGCTTCCGGAACATGTTTCGGCGCTTCCGGAACATGTTCCGGTGCTTCCGGAACATGTTCCGGTGCTTCCGGAACATGTTCCGGCGCTTCCGGAACATGTTCCGGTCCTTCCGGAACATGTTCCGGTCCTTCCGGAACATGTTCCGGTCCTTCCGGAACATGTTCTGGTCCTTCCGGAACATGTTCCGGCGCTTCATGAACATGTTCCGGTCCTTCCGGAACATGTTCCGGTGCTTCCGGAACATGTTCCGGCGCTTCCGGAACATGTTCCGGTGCTTCCGGAACATGTTCCGGCGCTTCCGGAACATGTTCCGGTGCTTCCGGAACATGTTCCGGTGCTTCCGGGACATGTTTCGGCGCTTCCGGAACATGTTCCGGTGCTTCCGGAACATGTTCCGGTGTTTCCGGAACATGTTCCGGTGCTTCCGGAACATGTTCGGGTGCTTCCGGAACATGTTCCGGTGCTTCCGGAACATGTTCCGGCGCTTCCGGAACATGTTCCGGTGCTTCCGGAACATGTTCCGGCGCTTCCGGAACATGTTCCGGTGCTTCCGGAACATGTTCCGGCGCTTCCGGAACGTGTTCCGGCGCTTCCGGAACATGTTCCGGCGCTTCCGGAACATGTTCCGGTCCTTCCGGAACATGTTCCGGTGCTTCCGGAACATGTTCCGGCGCTCCCGGAACATGTTCCGGTGCTTCCGGAACATGTTCCGGCGCTTCGGGAACATGTTCCGGTGCTTCCGGAACATGTTCCGGTGCTTCCGGAACATGTTTCGGCGCTTCCGGAACATGTTCAGGCGCTTCCGGAACATGTTCCGGTCCTTCCGGAACATGATCCGGTCCTTCCGGAACATGTTCTGGTCCTTCCGGAACATGTTCCGGCGCTTCATGAACATGTTCCGGTCCTTCCGGAACATGTTCCGGTGCTTCCGGAACATGTTCCGGTGCTTCCGGAACATGTTCCAGTGCTTCCGGAACATGTTCCGGCGCTTCCGGAACATGTTTCGGCGCCTCCGGACTATGTTCCGGTGCTTCCGGAACATGTTCCGGTCCTTCCGGAACATGTTCCGGTGCTTCCGGAACATATTCCGGCGCTTCCGGAACATGTTCCGGTCCTTCCGGAACATGTTCCGGTCCTTCCGGAACATGTTCCGGTCCTTCTGGAACATGTTCCGGTCCTTCCGGAACATGTTCCGGCGCTTCCGGAACATGTTCCGGTGCTTCCGCAACATGTTCCGGTGCTTCCGGGACATGTTCTGGTGCTTCCTGAACGTGTTCTGGTGCTTCCGGAACATGTTCCGGTGCTTCCGGAACATGTTCCGGCGCTTCCGGAACATGTTCCGGCGCTTCCGAAACATGTTCCGGTCCTTCCGGAACATGTTTCGGCGCTTCCGGAACATGTTCCGGCGCTTCCGGAACGTGTTCCGGCGCTTCTGGACCGTGTTCCGGCGCTTCCGGAACATGCACCGGTGCTTCCGGAACATGTTCCACCGGTGCTTCCGGAACATGTTCCAGTGCTTCCGGAACATGTTCCGGAACATGTTCCAGTGCTTCCGGAACACGTTCCGGTGCTTCCGGAACGTGTTCCGGCGCTTCCGGAACGTGTTCCGGCGCTTCCGGAACATGTTCCGGCGCTTCCGGACCGTGTTCCGGCGCTTCCGGAACATGTTCCGGTGCTTCCGGACCGTGTTCCGGCGCTTCCGGAACATGTTCCGGTGCTTCCGGAGCATGTTCCGGTGCTTCCGGAACATGTTCCGGCGCTCCCGGAACATGTTCCGGTCCTTCCGGAACATGTTCCGGCGCTTCCGGAACATGTTCCGGTCCTTCCGGAACATGTTCCGGTCCTTCCGGAACATGTTTCGGCGCTTCATGAACATGTTCCGGTGCTTCCGGAACATGTTCCGGTGCTTCCGGAACATGTTCCGGTGCTTCCGGAACATGTTCCGGCGCTTCCGGAACATGTTCCTGCGCTTCCGGAACATGTTCCGACGCTTCCGGAACATGTTCCGGTGCTTCCGGAACGTGTTCCGGTGCTTCCGGAACATGTTCCGGTCCTTCCGGAACATGTTCTGGTGCTTCCGGAACATATTCCGGCGCTTCCGGAACATGTTCTGGTCCTTCCGGAACATGTTCCGGTGCTTCCGGAACATGTTCCGGTCCTTCCGGAACATGTTCCGGTGCTTCCGGAACATGTTCCGGCGCTTCCGGAACATGTTCCGGTGCTTCTGGAACATGTTCCGGTGCTTCCGGAACATGTTTCGGCGCTTCCGGAACATGTTCCGGCGCTTCCGGAACATGTTCCGGCGCTTCCGGAACGTGTTCCGGCGCTTCCGGAACATGTTCCGGTGCTTCCGGAACATGTTCCGGCGCTTCCGGAACATGTTCCGGTCCTTCCGGAACATGTTCCGGTGCTTCCGGAACATGTTCCAGTGCTTCCGGAACATGTTCCAGTGCTTCGGGAACAAGTTCCGGTGCTTCTGGAACATGTTCCGGTGCTTCCGGAACATGTTCCGGTCCTTCTGGAACATGTTCCGGTCCTTCCGGAAAATGTTCCGGCGCTTCCGGAACATGTTCCGGCGCTTCCGGAACATGTTCCGGTGCTTCCGGAACATGTTCCGGTGCTTCCGGAACATGTTCCGGTCCTTGCGGAACATGTTCCGGTCCTTCAGGAACATGTTCCGGCGCTTCCGGAACATGTTCCGGTGCTTCCGGAACATGTTCCGGTGCTTCCGGAACATGTTCCGGTGCTTCCGGAACGCGTTCTGGTGCTTCCAGAACATGTTCCGGTGCTTCCGGAACATGTTCCGGCGCTTCCGGAACATATTCCGGCGCTTCCGAAACATGTTCCGGTCCTTCCGGAACATGTTTCGGCGCTTCCGGAACATGTTCCGGCGCTTCCGGAACATGTTCCGGCGCTTCCGGAACATGTTCCGGTGCTTCCGGAACATGTTCCGGTGCTTCCGGAACATGTTCCGGTGCTTCCGGAACATGTTCCGGTGCTTCCGGAACATGTTCGGGTCCTTTCGGAACATGTTCGGGTCCTTCGGGAACATGTTCCGGCGCTTCCGGAACATGTTCCGGTGCTTCCGGAACATGTTCCGGCGCTTCCGGAACATGATCCGGTGCTTCAGGAACATGTTCCGGTGCTTCCGGAACATGTTCTGGTGCTTCCGGAACATGTTCCGGTGCTTCCGGAACATGTTCCGGTGCTTCCGGAACATGTTCCTGCGCTTCCGGAACATGTTCCGGTGCTTCCGGAACATGTTCCAGTGCTTCCGGAACATGTTCTGGTGCTTCCGGAACATGTTCCGGCGCTTCTGGAACATGTTCCGGTGCTTCCGAAACATGTTCCGGCGCTTCCGGAACATGTTCGGGCGCCTCCGGACTATGTTCCGGTGCTTCCGGAACATGTTCCGGTCCTTCCGGAACATGTTCCCGTACTTCCAGAACATGTTCCAGCTCTTCCGGAACATGTTCCGGTCCTTCCGGAACGTGTCCCGGTGCTTCCGGAACATGTTCCAGTGCTTCCGGAACATGTTCCGGTGCTTCCGGAACATGTTCCGGTGCTTCCGGAACATGTTCCGGCGCTTCCGGAACATGTTCCGGCGCTTCCGGAACATGTTCCAGTGCTTCGGGAACATGTTCCGGTGCTTCCGGAACATGTTCCAGTGCTTCGGGAACATGTTCCGGTCCTTCCGGAACGTGTCCCGGTGCTTCCGGAACATGTTCCAGTGCTTCCGGAACATGTTCCGGTGCTTCCGGAACATGTTCCGGTGCTTCCGGAACATGTTCCGGCGCTTCCGGAACATGTTCCGGCGCTTCCGGAACATGTTCCTGCGCTTCCGGAACATGTTCCGGTGCTTCCGGAACATGTTCCAGTGCTTCGGGAACATGTTCCGGTGCTTCCGGAACATGTTCCGGTGCTTCCGGAACATGTTCCGGCGCTTCTGGAACATGTTCCGGTGCTTCCGAAACATGTTCCGGCGCTTCCGGAACATGTTCGGGCGCCTCCGGACTATGTTCCGGTGCTTCCGGAACATGTTCCGGTCCTTCCGGAACATGTTCCGGTACTTCCAGAACATGTTCCAGCGCTTCCGGAACATGTTCCGGTCCTTCCGGAACGTGTTCCGGTGCTTCCGGAACATGTTCCAGTGCTTCCGGAACATGTTCCGGTGCTTCCGGAACATGTTCCGGTGCTTCCGGAACACGTTCCAGCGCTTCCGGAACATGTTCCGGTGCTTCCGGCCGGAACGTGTTCCGGCGCTTCCGGAACATGTTCCGGTGCTTCCGGAACATGTTCCGGTGCTTCCGGAACATGTTCCGTTCCTTCTGGAACATGTTCCGGCGCTTCCGGAACATGTTCCGGTCCTTCCGGAACATGTTCCGGTCCTTCCGGAACATGTTCCGGTCCTTCCGGAACATGTTCTGGTCCTTCCGGAACATGTTCCGGCGCTTCATGAACATGTTCTGGTCCTTCCGGAACATGTTCCGGTGCTTCCGGAACATGTACCGGTGCTTCCGGAACATGTTCCGGTCCTTCCGGAACATGTTCCGGTGCTTCCGGAACACCGGAACATGTTCCGGTCCTTCCGGAACATGTTCCGGCCCTTCCGGAATATGTTCCGGTCCTTCCGGAACATGTTCCGGTCCTTCCGGAACATGTTCCGGTCCTTCCGAAAGATGTTCTGGTCCTTCCGGAACATGTTCCGGTCCTTCCGGAACATGTTCCGGTCCTTCCGGAAAATGTTCCGGTGCTTCCGGAACATGTTCCGGTGCTTCCGGAACATGTTCCGGTGCTTCCGGAACATGTTCCGGTGCTTCCGGAACATGTTCCGGTCCTTCCGGAACATGTTCCGGCGCTTCCGGAACACGTTCCGGTGCTTCCGGAACATGTTCCGGTGCTTCCGGAACATGTTCGGGTCCTTTCGGAACATGTTCGGGTCCTTCTGGAACATGTTCCGGCGCTTCCGGAACATGTTCCGGTGCTTCCGGAACATGTTCCGGCGCTTCCGGAACATGATCCAGTGCTTCAGGAACATGTTCCGGTGCTTCCGGAACATGTTCTGGTGCTTCCGGAACATGTTCCGGTGCTTCCGGAACATGTTCCGGTCCTTCCGGAACATGTTCCGGCGCTTCCGGAACATGTTCCGGTGCTTCAGGAACATGTTCCGGTCCTTCCGGAACATGTTCCGGTCCTTCCGGAACATGTTCCGGTCCTTCCGGAACATGTTCCGGTGCTTCCGGAACATGTTCCGGTGTTTCCGGAACATGTTCCGGTGCTTCCGGAACATGTTCCGGTGCTTCCGGAACATGTTCCGGTCCTTCCGGAACATGTTCCGGTGCTTCCGGAACATGTTCCAGTGCTTCGGGAACATGTTCCGGTGCTTCCGGAACATGTTCCGGTGCTTCCGGAACATGTTCCGGCGCTTCTGGAACATGTTCCGGTGCTTCCGGAACATGTTCCGGCGCTTCCGGAACATGTTCGGGCGCCTCCGGACTATGTTCCAGTGCTTCCGGAAAATGTTCCGGTCCTTCCGGAACGTGTTCCGGTGCTTCCGGAACATGTTCCGGTGCTTCCGGAACATGTTCCGGTGCTTCCGGAACATGTTCCGGTGCTTCCGGAACATGTTCCGGCGCTTCCGGAACATGTTCCGGTGCTTCCGGAACACGTTCCGGCGCTTCCGGAACGTGTTCCGGCGCTTCCGGAACATGTTCCGGTGCTTCCGGAACATGTTCCGTTCCTTCTGGAACATGTTCCGGCGCTTCCGGAACATGTTCCGGTCCTTCCGGAACATGTTCCGGTCCTTCCGGAACATGTTCCGGTCCTTCCGGAACATGTTCTGGTCCTTCCGGAACATGTTCCGGCGCTTCATGAACATGTTCTGGTCCTTCCGGAACATGTTCCGGTGCTTCCGGAACATGTACCGGTGCTTCCGGAACATGTTCCGGTCCTTCCGGAACATGTTCCGGTGCTTCCGGAACACCGGAACATGTTCCGGTCCTTCCGGAACATGTTCCGGCCCTTCCGGAATATGTTCCGGTCCTTCCGGAACATGTTCCGGTCCTTCCGGAACATGTTCCGGTCCTTCCGAAAGATGTTCTGGTCCTTCCGGAACATGTTCCGGTGCTTCCGGAACATGTTCCGGTCCTTCCGGAACATGTTCCGGTGCTTCCGGAACATGTTCCAGCGCTCCCGGAACATGTTCCGGTCCTTCCGGAAAATGTTCCGGTGCTTCCGGAACATGTTCCGGCGCTTCCGGAACATGTTCCGGTGCTTCCGGAACATGTTCCGGTGCTTCCGGAACATGTTCCGGTGCTTCCGGAACATGTTCCGGTCCTTCCAGAACATGTTCCGGCGCTTCCGGAACACGTTCCGGTGCTTCCGGAACATGTTCCGGTGCTTCCGGAACATGTTCGGGTCCTTTCGGAACATGTTCGAGTCCTTCTGGAACATGTTCCGGCGCTTCCGGAACATGTTCCGGTGCTTCCGGAACATGTTCCGGCGCTTCCGGAACATGATCCAGTGCTTCAGGAACATGTTCCGGTGCTTCCGGAACATGTTCTGGTGCTTCCGGAACATGTTCCGGTGCTTCCGGAACATGTTCCGGTCCTTCCGGAACATGTTCCGGCGCTTCCGGAACATGTTCCGGTGCTTCAGAAACATGTTCCGGCGCTTCCGGAACATGTTCCGGTGCTTCAGAAACATGTTCCGGTGCTTCCGGAACATGTTCCGGTCCTTCCGGAACATGTTCCGGTCCTTCCGGAACATGTTCCGGTGTTTCCGGAACATGTTCCGGTCCTTCCGGAACATGTTCCGGTGCTTCCGGAACATGTTCCGGCGCTTCCGGAACATGTTCCGGTGCTTCCGGAACATGTTCCAGTGCTTCGGGAACATGTTCCGGTGCTTCCGGAACATGTTCCGGTGCTTCCGGAACATGTTCCGGCGCTTCTGGAACATGTTCCGGTGCTTCCGGAACATGTTCCGGCGCTTCCGGAACATGTTCGGGCGCCTCCGGACTATGTTCCAGTGCTTCCGGAACATGTTCCGGAAGCACCGGAACATGTTCGGGAAGGACCAAAACATCTTTCTGAAGGACCGGAACATGTTCCGGTGCTTCCGGAACATGTTCCGGTGCTTCCGGAACATGTTCCGGTCCTTCTGGAACATGTTCCCGCGCTTCCGGAACATGTTCCGGTGCTTCCGGAACATGTTTGGGTCCTTTCGAAACATGTTCGGGTCCTTCGGAAACATGTTCCGGCGCTTCCGGAACATGTTCCGGTGCTTCCGGAACATGTTCCGGCGCTTCCGGAACATGATCCGGTGCTTCGGAACATGGTCCGGTGCTTCCGGAACATGTTCCGGTGCTTCCGGAACATGTTCCGGTGCTTCCGGAACATGTTCCGGTCCTTCCGGAACATGTTCCGGCGCTTCCGGAACATGTTCCGGTGCTTCAGGAACATGTTCCGGTGCTTCCGGAACATGTTCCGGTCCTTCCGGAACATGTTCCGGCGCTTCCGGAACATGTTCCGGCGCTTCCGGAACATGTTCCGGCGCTTCAGGAACATGTTCCGGTGCTTCCGGAACATGTTCCGGTGCTTCCGGAACATGTTCCGGCGCTTCCGGAACATGTTCCGGTGCTTCCGGAACATGTTCCGGCGCTTCCGGAACATGATCCGGTGCTTCGGAACATGGTCCGGTGCTTCCGGAACATGTTCCGGTGCTTCCGGAACATGTTCCGGTGCTTCCGGAACATGTTCCGGTCCTTCCGGAACATGTTCCGGCGCTTCCGGAACATGTTCCGGTGCTTCAGGAACATGTTCCGGTGCTTCCGGAACATGTTCCGGTCCTTCCGGAACATGTTCCGGCGCTTCCGGAACATGTTCCGGTCCTTCCGGAACATGTTCCGGCGCTTCCGGAACATGTTCCGGTCCTTCCGGAACATGTTCCGGTGCTTCCGGAACATGTTCCGGTGCTTCTGGAACATGTTACGGTGCTTCCGGAACATGTTCCGGTGCTTCCGGAACTTCCGGTCCTTCCGGAACATGTTCGGGCGCTTCCGGAACGTGTTCCGGCGCTTCCGGAACATGTTCCGGTGCTTCCGGAAAATGTTGCGGTCCTTCCGGAACATGTTGCGGTCCTTCCGAAACATGTTCCGGTGCTTCCGGAACATGTTCCGGTGCTTCCAGAACATGTTCACGTCCTTCCGGAACATGTTCCGGTCCTTCCGGAACATGTTCCGGTGCTTTCGGAAAATGTTCCAGTCCTTCCGGAAAATGTTCCGGTCCTTCCGGAACATGTTCCGGCGCTTCCGGAACATGTTCGGGTCCTTCCGGAACATGTTCCGGTGCTTCCGGAACACCGGAACATGTTCCGGTCCTTCCGGAACATGTTCCGGTCCTTCCGGAACATGTTCCGGTGCCTCGGGAACATGTTGCGGTGCTTGCGGAACATGTTGCGGTGCTTGCGGAACATGTTCCGGTCCTTCCGGAACATGTTCCGGCGCTTCCGGAACATGTTCCGGTGCTTCCGGAACATGTTCCGGTGCTTCCGGAACATGTTCGGGTCCTTCCGGAACATGTTCCGGTCCTTCCGGAACATGTTCCCGCGCCTCCGGAACATGTTCCGGTCCTTCCGGAACATGTTCCGGTCCTTCCGGAACATGTTCCGGTCCTTCCGGAACATGTTCCGGCGCTTCCGGAACATGTTCCGGCGCTTCCGGAACATGTTCCGGTGCTTCCGGAACATGTTCCGGTGCTTTCGGAACATGTTCCGGAAGCATCGGAACATGTTCCGGTGGTTTCGGAACATGTTCCGGTGCTTGCGGAACATGTTCCGGTCCTTCCGGAACATGTTCCGGCGCTTCCGGAACATGTTCCGGTGCTTCCGGAACATGTTCCGGTGCTTCCGCAACATGTTCCGGCGCTTCCGGAACATGTTCCGGTCCTTCCGGAACACGTTCCGGTGCTTCCGGAACATGTTCCGGTGCTTCCGGAAAATGTTCCGGTCCTTCCGGAAAATCTTCCGGTCCTTCCGGAACATGTTCCGGTGCCTCGGGAACATGTTCCGGCGATTCCGGAACATGTTCCGGCGCTTCCGGAACATGTTCCGGTGCCTTCGGAACATGTTCCGGACCTTCCGGAACATGTTCCGGTCCTTCCGGAACCGGTCCTTCCGGAACATGTTCCGGCGCTTCCGGAACATGTTCCGGCGCTTTCGGAACATGTTCTGGTCCTTCCGGAACATGTTCCGGCGCTTGCGGAACATGTTCCGGTGCTTCCGGAACATGTTCGGGTCCTTCCAGAACATGTTCCGGTGCTTCCGGAACATGTTCCGGCGCTTCCGGAACATGTTCCGGTCCTTCCGGAACATGTTCCGGTCCTTCCGGAACATGTCCCGGCGCTTCCGGAACATGTCCCGGCGCTTCCGGAACATGTTCCGGCGCTTCCGGAACATGTTCCGATGCTTCCGGAACATGTTGCGGTGCTTGCGGAACATGTTCCGGCGCTTCCCGAACATGTTCCGGTGCTTCCGGAACATGTTCCGGCGCTTCCGGAACATGATCCGGTGCTTCAGGAACATGTTCCGGTGCTTCCGGAACATGTTCCGGTCCTTGCGGAAGATGTTCCGGTGCTTCCGGAACATGTTCCGGTGCTTCCGGAACATGTTCCGGTCCTTCCGGAACATGTTCCGGCGCTTCCGGAACATGATCCGGTGCTTCAGGAACATGTTCCAGTGCTTCCGGAATATGTTCCGGTCCTTCCGGAACATGTTCCGGTGCTTCCGGAACATGTTCCGGTGCTTCCGGAACATGTTCCGGTGCTTCCGGAACATGTTCCGGTGCTTCCGGAACATGTTCCGGCGCTTCCGGAACATGTTCCGGTGCTTCTGGAACATGTTCCGGTCCTTCCGGAACATGTTCCGGTCCTTCCGGAACATGTTCCGGTGCTTCCGGAACATGTTCCGGTCCTTCCGGAACATGTTCCGGCGCTTCCGGAACATGTTCCGGTGCTTCCGGAACATCTTCGGGTCCTTCCGGAACATGTTCCGGCGTTTCCGGAACATGTTCCGGTGCTTCCGGAACATGTTCCGGCGCTTCCGGAACATGATCTGGTGCTTCCGGAACATGTTCCGGTCCTTCCGGAACATGTTCCGGTCCTTCCGGAACATGTTCTGGTCCTTCCGGAACATGTTCCGGCGCTTCCGGAACATGTTCCGGTCCTTCCGGAACATGTTCCGGTGCCTCCGGAACATGTTCCGGTGCTTCCGGAACACGTTCCGGTGCTTCTGGAACATGTTCCAGAAGCACCGGAACATGGTCCGGTGCTTCCGGAACATGTTCCGGTCCTTCCGGAACATGTTCCGGCGCTTCCGGAACGTGTTCCGGCGCTTCCGGAACATGTTCCGGTGCTTCCGGAAAATGTTGCGGTCCTTGCGGAACATGTTCCGGTCCTTCCAGAACATGTTCCGATCCTTCCGGAACATGTTCCGGGGCTTCCGGAACATGTTCCGGTGCTTCC
This sequence comes from Eutreptiella sp. 'Long Island Sound 2002', assembly GCA_964036045.1. NCBI lineage: Eukaryota > Euglenozoa > Euglenophyceae > Eutreptiales > Eutreptiaceae > Eutreptiella > Eutreptiella sp. 'Long Island Sound 2002'. Next base: position 9,412 of record CAXIWF010000538.1, on the reverse strand, counting down.
GGAACATGTTCCTCCGGCGCTTCCGGAACATGTTCCGGTCCTTCCGGAACATGTTCCGGTGCTTCCGGAACATGTTCCGGTCCTTCCGGAACATGTTCCGGTGCTTCCGGAACATGTTCCGGTCCTTCCGGAACATGTTCCGGCGCTTCCTGAACATGTTCCGGTGCTTCAGGAACATGTTCCGGTGCTTCCGGAACATGTTCCGGTCCTTCCGGAACATGTTCACGTCCTTCCGGAACATGTTCCGGTCCTTCCGGAACACGTTCCGGTGCTTCCGGAACATGTTCCGGCGCTTCCAGATCATGTTCCGGAAGCATCGGAACATGTTCCGGAAGCGCCGGAAAATGTTCCGGCGCTCTCGGAACATGTTCCGGTCCTTCCGGAACATGTTGCGGTGCTTGCGGAACATGTTCCGGTCCTTCCGGAACATGTTCCGGCGCTTCCGGAACATGTTCCGGTGCCCCGGGAACATGTTCCGGTGCCTCCGGAACATGTTCCGGCGCTTCCGGAACATGTTCCGGTGCCTCCGGAACATGTTCCGGTCCTTCCGGAACATGTTCCGGTCTTTCCGGAACATGTTCCGGCGCTTCCTGGTCCTTCCGGAACATGTTCCGGTGCTTCCGGAACATGTTCCGGTCCTTCCGGAACATGTTCTGGTGCTTCCGGAACATGTTCCGGTGCTTCCGGAACATGTTCCGGTGCTTCCGGAACATGTTCCGGTGCTTCCAGAACATGTTCCGGCATTTCCGGAACATGTTCCGGTCCTTCCGGAACATGTTCCGGTCCTTTCGGAACATGATCCGGCGCTTCCGGAACATGTTCCGGTGCTTCCGGAACATGTTCGGGTCCTTCCGGAACATGTTCCGGCGCTTCCCGAACATGTTCCGGTGCTTCCGGAACATGTTCCGGCGCTTCCGGAACATGATCCGGTGCTTCAGGAACATGTTCCGGTGCTTCCGGAACATGTTCCGGTCCTTGCGGAAGATGTTCCGGTGCTTCCGGAACATGTTCCGGTCCTTCCGGAACATGTTCCGGCGCTTCCGGAACATGATCCGGTGCTTCAGGAACATGTTCCAGTGCTTCCGGAATATGTTCCGGTCCTTCCGGAACATGTTCCGGTGCTTCCGGAACATGTTCCGGTGCTTCCGGAACATGTTCCGGTGCTTCCGGAACATGTTCCGGTGCTTCCGGAACATGTTCCGGCGCTTCCGGAACATGATCCGGTGCTTCAGGAACATGTTCCGGTGCTTCGGGAACATGTTCCGGTCCTTGCGGAAGATGTTCCGGTGCTTCCGGAACATGTTCCGGTCCTTCCGGAACATGTTCCGGCGCTTCCGGAACATGTTCCGGTGCTTCCGGAACATGTTCCGGTCATTCCGGAACATGTTCCGGCGCTTCCGGAACATGATCCGGTGCTTCAGGAACATGTTCCAGTGCTTCCGGAATATGTTCCGGTCCTTCCGGAACATGTTCCGGTGCTTCCGGAACATGTTCCGGTGCTTCCGGAACATGTTCCGGTGCTTCCGGAACATGTTCCGGTGCTTCCGGAACATGTTCCGGCGCTTCCGGAACATGTTCCGGTGCTTCTGGAACATGTTCCGGTCCTTCCGGAACATGTTCCGGTCCTTCCAGGAACATGTTCCGGTGCTTCCGGAACATGTTCCGGTCCTTCCGGAACATGTTCCGGCGCTTCCGGAACATGTTCCGGTGCTTCCGGAACATCTTCGGGTCCTTCCGGAACATGTTCCGGCGTTTCCGCAACATGTTCCGGTGCTTCCGGAACATGTTCCGGCGCTTCCGGAACATGATCTGGTGCTTCCGGAACATGTTCCGGTCCTTCCGGAACATGTTCCGGTGCTTCCGGAACATGTTCCGGTCCTTCCGGAACATGTTCTGGTCCTTCCGGAACATGTTCCGGCGCTTCCGGAACATGTTCCGGTCCTTCCGGAACATGTTCCGGTGCCTCCGGAACATGTTCCGGTGCTTCCGGAACACGTTCCGGTGCTTCTGGAACATGTTCCAGAAGCACCGGAACATGGTCCGGTGCTTCCGGAACATGTTCCGGTCCTTCCGGAACACGTTCCGGCGCTTCCGGAACGTGTTCCGGCGCTTCCGGAACATGTTCCGGTGCTTCCGGAAAATGTTGCGGTCCTTGCGGAACATGTTCCGGTCCTTCCAGAACATGTTCCGATCCTTCCGGAACATGTTCCGGGGCTTCCGGAACATGTTCCGGTGCTTCCGGAACATGTTCCTCCGGCGCTTCCGGAACATGTTCCGGTCCTTCCGGAACATGTTCCGGTGCTTCCGGAACATGTTCCGGTCCTTCCGGAACATGTTCCGGTGCTTCCGGAACATGTTCCGGTCCTTCCGGAACATGTTCCGGCGCTTCCTGAACATGTTCCGGTGCTTCAGGAACATGTTCCGGTGCTTCCGGAACATGTTCCGGTCCTTCCGGAACATGTTCCGGTGCTTCCGGAACACCGGAACATGTTCCGGTCCTTCCGGAACATGTTCCGGTCCTTCCGGAACATGTTCTGGTCCTTCCGGAACATGTTCTGGTCCTTCCGGAACATGTTCCGGCGCTTCCGGAACATGTTCCGGTCCTTCCGGAACATGTTCCGTTGCTTCCGGAACATGTTCCGGTCCTTCCGGAACATGTTCCGGTCCTTCCGGAACATGTTTCGGCGCTTCCGGAACATGTTCCGGTGCTTCCGGAACATATTCCGGCGCTTCCGGAACATGTTCCGGTGCTTCCGGAACATGTTCGGGTCCTTTCGGAACATGTTCGGGTCCTTCCGGAACATGTTCCGGCGCTTCCGGAACATGTTCCGGTGCTTCCGGAACATGTTCCGGCGCTTCCGGAACATGATCCGGTGCTTCAGGAACATGTTCCGGTGCTTCCGGAACATGTTCGGGTCCTTCCGGCACATGTTCCGGTGCTTCCGGAACATGTTCCGGTGCTTCCGGAACATGTTCCGGTGCTTCCGGAACATGTTCCGGTCCTTCTGGAACATGTTCCGGCGCTTCCGGAACGTGTTCCGGCGCTTCTGGAACATGTTCCGGTGCTTCCGGAAAATGTTGCGGTCCTTCCGGAACATGTTCCGGTCCTTCCAGAACATGTTCCGGTCCTTCCGGAACATGTTCCGGGGCTTCCGGAACATGTTCCGGGGCTTCCGGAACATGTTCCGGTGCTTCCGGAACATGTTCCGGTGCTTCCGGAACATGTTCCGGTGCTTCTGGAACATGTTCCGGCGCTTCTGGAACATGTTCCGGTCCTTCCGGAACATGTTCCGGTGCTTCCGGAACACCGGAACATGTTCCGGTTCTTCCGGAACATGTTCCGGTCCTTCCGGAACGTGTTCCGGTCCTTCCGGAACATGTTCCGGTGCTTCCGGAACATGTTCCGGCGCTTCCGGAACATGTTCCGGTGCCTCGGGAACATGTTCCGGCGATTCCGAAACATGTTCCGGCGCTTCCGGAACATGTTCCGGTGCCTCCGGAACATGTTCCGGTCCTTCCGAAACATGTTCCGGTGCTTCCGCAACATGTTCCGGTGCTTCCGGAACATGTTGCGGTGCTTGCGGAACATGTTCCGGTCCTTCCGGAACATGTTCCGGTCCTTCCGGAACATGTTCCGGCGCTTCCGGAACATGTTCCGGTCCTGCCGGAACATGTTCCGGCGGTTCCGGAACATGTTCCGGTGCTTCCGGAACATGTTCCGGCGCTTCCGGAACATGTTCCGGTGCCTCGGGAACATGTTCCGGCGATTCCGGAACATGTTCCGGCGCTTCCGGAACATGTTCCGGTGCCTCCGGAACATGTTCCGGTCCTTCCGGAACATGTTCCGGCGCTTCCTGGTCCTTCCGGAACATGTTCCGGTGCTTCCGGAACATGTTCCGGTGCTTCCGGAACATGTTCCGGTCCTTCCGGAAGATGTTCTGGTGCTTCCGGAACATGTTCCGGTCCTTCCGGAACATGTTCCGGCGCTTCCGGAACATGTTCCGGTCCTTCCGGAACATGTTCCGGTCCTTCCGGAACATATTCCGGCGCTTCCGGAACATGTTCCGGTGCTTCCGGAACATGTTCCGGCGCTTCCGGAACATGTTCCGGTGCTTCCGGAACATGTTCGGGTCCTTTCGGAACATGTTCGGGTCCTTCCGGAACATGTTCCGGCGCTTCCAGAACATGATCCGGTGCTTCAGGAACATGTTCCAGTGCTTCCGGAATATGTTCCGGTCCTTCCGGAACATGTTCCGGTGCTTCCGGAACATGTTCCGGTGCTTCCGGAACATGTTCCGGTGCTTCCGGAACATGTTCCGGTGCTTCCGGAACATGTTCGGGTCCTTCCGGAACATGTTCCGGCGCTTCCCGAACATGTTCCGGTGCTTCCGGAACATGTTCCGGCGCTTCCGGAACATGATCCGGTGCTTCAGGAACATGTTCCGGTGCTTCCGGAACATGTTCCGGTCCTTGCGGAAGATGTTCCGGTGCTTCCGGAACATGTTCCGGTCCTTCCGGAACATGTTCCGGCGCTTCCGGAACATGTTCCGGTGCTTCCGGAACATGTTCCGGTCCTTCCGGAACATGTTCCGGCGCTTCCGGAACATGATCCGGTGCTTCAGGAACATGTTCCAGTGCTTCCGGAATATGTTCCGGTCCTTCCGGAACATGTTCCGGTGCTTCCGGAACATGTTCCGGTGCTTCCGGAACATGTTCCGGTGCTTCCGGAACATGTTCCGGTGCTTCCGGAACATGTTCCGGCGCTTCCGGAACATGTTCCGGTGCTTCTGGAACATGTTCCGGTGCTTCCGGAACATGTTCCGGTCCTTCCGAAACATGTTCCGGTGCTTCCGGAACATGTTCCGGTCCTTCCGGAACATGTTCTGGTCCTTCCGGAACATGTTCCGGCGCTTCCGGAACATGTTCCGGTCCTTCCGGAACATGTTCCGGTGCCTCCGGAACATGTTCCGGTGCTTCCGGAACATGTTCCGGTGCTTCTGGAACATGTTCCGGCGCTTCCGGAACATGTTCCGGTCCTTCCGGAACATGTTTCGGTGCTTCCGGAACATGGTCCGGTGCTTCCGGAACATGTTCCGGTCCTTCCGGAACATGTTCCGGCGCTTCCGGAACGTGTTCCGGCGCTTCCGGAACATGTTCCGGTGCCTCCGGAAAATGTTGCGGTCCTTCCGGAACATGTTCCGGTCCTTCCAGAACATGTTCCGATCCTTCCGGAACATGTTCCGGCGCTTCCGGAAGATGTTCCGGTCCTTCCGGAACATGTTCCGGTGCTTCCGGAACATGTTCCGGTCCTTCCGGAACATGTTCCGGTCCTTCCGGAACATGTTCCGGTCCTTCCGGAACATGTTCCGGCGCTTCCGGAACATGTTCCGGTGCTTCAGGAACATGTTCCGGTCCTTCCGGAACATGTTCCGGTCCTTCCGGAACATGTTCCGGTGCTTCCGGAACACCGGAACATGTTCCGGTTCTTCCGGAACATGTTCCGGTCCTTCCGGAACGTGTTCCGGTCCTTCCGGAACATGTTCCGGTGCTTCCGGAACATGTTCCGGCGCTTCCGGAACATGTTCCGGTGCCTCGGGAACATGTTCCGGCGATTCCGAAACATGTTCCGGCGCTTCCGGAACATGTTCCGGTGCCTCCGGAACATGTTCCGGTCCTTCCGAAACATGTTCCGGTGCTTCCGCAACATGTTCCGGTGCTTCCGGAACATGTTGCGGTGCTTGCGGAACATGTTCCGGTCCTTCCGGAACATGTTCCGGTCCTTCCGGAACATGTTCCGGCGCTTCCGGAACATGTTCCGGTCCTGCCGGAACATGTTCCGGCGGTTCCGGAACATGTTCCGGTGCTTCCGGAACATGTTCCGGCGCTTCCGGAACATGTTCCGGTGCCTCGGGAACATGTTCCGGCGATTCCGGAACATGTTCCGGCGCTTCCGGAACATGTTCCGGTGCCTCCGGAACATGTTCCGGTCCTTCCGGAACATGTTCCGGCGCTTCCTGGTCCTTCCGGAACATGTTCCGGTGCTTCCGGAACATGTTCCGGTGCTTCCGGAACATGTTCCGGTCCTTCCGGAAGATGTTCTGGTGCTTCCGGAACATGTTCCGGTCCTTCCGGGACATGTTCCGGCGCTTCCGGAACATGTTCCGGTCCTTCCGGAACATGTTCCGGTCCTTCCGGAACATATTCCGGCGCTTCCGGAACATGTTCCGGTGCTTCCGGAACATGTTCCGGCGCTTCCGGAACATGTTCCGGTGCTTCCGGAACATGTTCGGGTCCTTTCGGAACATGTTCGGGTCCTTCCGGAACATGTTCCGGCGCTTCCAGAACATGATCCGGTGCTTCAGGAACATGTTCCAGTGCTTCCGGAATATGTTCCGGTCCTTCCGGAACATGTTCCGGTGCTTCCGGAACATGTTCCGGTGCTTCCGGAACATGTTCCGGTGCTTCCGGAACATGTTCCGGTGCTTCCGGAACATGTTCGGGTCCTTCCGGAACATGTTCCGGCGCTTCCCGAACATGTTCCGGTGCTTCCGGAACATGTTCCGGCGCTTCCGGAACATGATCCGGTGCTTCAGGAACATGTTCCGGTGCTTCCGGAACATGTTCCGGTCCTTGCGGAAGATGTTCCGGTGCTTCCGGAACATGTTCCGGTCCTTCCGGAACATGTTCCGGCGCTTCCGGAACATGTTCCGGTGCTTCCGGAACATGTTCCGGTCCTTCCGGAACATGTTCCGGCGCTTCCGGAACATGATCCGGTGCTTCAGGAACATGTTCCAGTGCTTCCGGAATATGTTCCGGTCCTTCCGGAACATGTTCCGGTGCTTCCGGAACATGTTCCGGTGCTTCCGGAACATGTTCCGGTGCTTCCGGAACATGTTCCGGTGCTTCCGGAACATGTTCCGGCGCTTCCGGAACATGTTCCGGTGCTTCTGGAACATGTTCCGGTGCTTCCGGAACATGTTCCGGTCCTTCCGAAACATGTTCCGGTGCTTCCGGAACATGTTCCGGTCCTTCCGGAACATGTTCTGGTCCTTCCGGAACATGTTCCGGCGCTTCCGGAACATGTTCCGGTCCTTCCGGAACATGTTCCGGTGCCTCCGGAACATGTTCCGGTGCTTCCGGAACATGTTCCGGTGCTTCTGGAACATGTTCCGGCGCTTCCGGAACATGTTCCGGTCCTTCCGGAACATGTTTCGGTGCTTCCGGAACATGGTCCGGTGCTTCCGGAACATGTTCCGGTCCTTCCGGAACATGTTCCGGCGCTTCCGGAACGTGTTCCGGCGCTTCCGGAACATGTTCCGGTGCCTCCGGAAAATGTTGCGGTCCTTCCGGAACATGTTCCGGTCCTTCCAGAACATGTTCCGATCCTTCCGGAACATGTTCCGGCGCTTCCAGAAGATGTTCCGGTCCTTCCGGAACATGTTCCGGTGCTTCCGGAACATGTTCCGGTCCTTCCGGAACATGTTCCGGTCCTTCCGGAACATGTTCCGGTCCTTCCGGAACATGTTCCGGCGCTTCCGGAACATGTTCCGGTGCTTCAGGAACATGTTCCGGTCCTTCCGGAACATGTTCCGGTCCTTCCGGAACATGTTCCGGTCCTTCCAGAACATGTTCCGGTCCTTCCGGAACATGTTCCGGTCCTTCCGGAACATGTTTCGGCGCTTCCGGAACATGTTCCGGTGCTTCCGGAACATATTCCGGCGCTTCCGGAACATGTTCCGGTGCTTCCGGAACATGTTCGGGTCCTTTCGGAACATGTTCGGGTCCTTCCGGAACATGTTCCGGCGCTTCCGGAACATGTTCCGGTGCTTCCGGAACATGATCCGGTGCTTCAGGAACATGTTCCGGTGCTTCCGGAACATGTTCCGGTCCTTCCGGCACATGTTCCGGTGCTTCCGGAACATGTTCCGGTCCTTCCGGAACATGTTCCGGTCCTTTCGGAACATGTTCCGGTGCTTCCGGAACATGTTCCGGTCCTTCCGGAACATGTTCCGGTGCCTCCGGAACATGTTCCGGTGCTTCCGGAACATGTTCCGGTGCTTCCGGAACATGTTCCGGTGCCTCCGGAACATGTTCCGGTGCTTCCGGAACATGTTCCGGTGCTTCTGGAACATGTTCCGGCGCTTCCAGAACATGTTCCGGTCCTTCCGGAACATGTTTCGGCGCTTCCGGAACGTGTTCCGGCGCTTCCGGAACATGTTCCGGTGCTTCCGAAAAATGTTGCGGTCCTTCCGGAACATGTTCCGTTCCTTCCAGAACATGTTCCGATCCTTCCGGAACATGTTCCGGGGGTTCCGGAACATGTTCCGGTGCTTCCGGAACATGTTCCGGCGCTTTCAGAACATGTTCCGGTCCTTACGGAACATGTTCCGGTGCTTCCGGAACATGTTCCGGTGCTTCCGGAACATGTTCCGGCGCTTCCGGAACATGTTCCGGTGCTTCAGGAACATGTTCCGGTCCTTCCGGAACATGTTCCGGTCCTTCCGGAACATGTTCCGGTCCTTCCGGAACATGTTCCGGTGCTTCCGGAACATGTTCCGGTCCTTCCGGAACATGTTTCGGCGCTTCCGGAACATGTTCCGGTGCTTCCGGAACATATTCCGGCGCTTCCGGAACATGTTCCGGTGCTTCCGGAACATGTTCGGGTCCTTTCGGAACATGTTCGGGTCCTTCCGGAACATGTTCCGGCGCTTCCGGAACATGTTCCGGTGCTTCCGGAACATGTTCCGGCGCTTCCGGAACATGATCCGGTGCTTCAAAAACATGTTCCGGTGCTTCCGGAACATGTTCCGGTGCTTCCGGCACATGTTCCGGTGCTTCCGGAACATGTTCCGGTCCTTCCGGAACATGTTCCGGTCCTTTCGGAACATGTTCCGGTGCTTCCGGAACATGTTCCGGTCCTTCCGGAACATGTTCCGGCGCTTCCGGAACATGTTCCGGTGCTTCCGGAACATGTTCCGGTGCTTCCGGAACATGTTCCGGTCCTTCCAGAACATGTTCCGGTCCTTCCGGAACATGTTCCGGCGCTTCCGGAACATGTTCCGGTGCTTCCAGAACATGTTCGGGTCCTTCCGGAACATGTTCCGGCGCTTCCGGAACATGTTCCGGTGCTTCCGGAACATGTTCCGGCGCTTCCGGAACATGATCCGGTGCTTCAGGAACATGTTCCGGTGCTTCCGGAACATGTTCCGGTCCTTCCGGAACATGTTCCGGTGCTTCCGGAACATGTTCCGGTCCTTCCGGAACATGTTCTGGTCCTTCCGGAACATGTTCCGGCGCTTCCGGAACATGTTCCGGTCCTTCCGGAACATGTTCCGGTGCTTCCGGAACATGTTCCGGTGCTTCTGGAACATGTTCCGGCGCTTGGGTGGGGGAAAATTGGCTTGCGCGGGGG
>CAXIWF010000537.1:0-52012 GCA_964036045.1 Eutreptiella sp. 'Long Island Sound 2002' | reverse complement strand
GGCAGCCCCGATAGTGATGATCGACCTTGGGAAAAACTTGAAACACGCATCCCCTTCTCTCCGGCATGTACCCTACCCTCCCTAGCCGCTTGCAACTTTGTCGTACGCACTGGACATGTCTTTGTGATGTCAAATGTGTCTTAAATCTTTTCAAGGAGAGTGCAACACTGACTGTGACATTTTATTATGGCTTACAAACGTCCGCCTGCCAAATTTTGGAGAAATAAGGCTGCAAGAAAGTCCGTGCGTCCATGCGTCCCTGCATACACCTCATAGAGCTCTGTGCCACGCTTCCTGATGACTCCTTATTAGAGGCTTATTATCAAATGACACGTGGATATTGTGCAGACTTGGAGGAGCAGAAGCCAAACAGCCATGGGCTCCTCCAGCAAAAGGGGAAGTATATGCGTTGCAGTGCATGCCGCATGATGCTGCACAAGGATTTCCTGGATGAGGCGGTGGCCAAGGACCCATGGACATGCCCCACAAAATGTCAATGGGGAGTACCACTACCAAAAGCACAAAACAGCAACTTTGCACCCCACCAAAGATTCCAGCCCTCAACACCGACATCATCACCCACACGCCACCAAGAGCAAAAACAACCCTCACCACAACACGTCACGCTTGATGGCAACTCAAACCCCACTGCTAACCCAGAGCCCAAACCCTCAACCCCCTCGACAAAAAGGGAGAGCGTGCTCAAAGAATTTGAAGGTCTTCTGCCCAACGGGGTGGACATGTGGAAGGTGTGGGCAATGAGCCCGGACATCAAGAAAAAGTTCATCTTTGAGGAACTGAAGTTGGACTGTGTGTTTGGCAACCTTGTGCACAGAGCCCTATGCGGAGCTCCTCCGCAGCACTATGATCGCCACACAGGCAAGCAAGTGAGGGATCCTGGTCCAAGTTGGGCCTGGCCGCAGTCGCATCTCTTTGACACCAGCAGTCCCCGGAAACACCCCATTGACCTTCCCAAGTTGCCCCCCAAGCCCCAACCCAAACCAAGCCCGCCAAAAGAGAGCTTAACACACATAGATGAAAATGCCCGGCCAGAAAGAGTAGAAAGACAGCTCATTTGGAGTATCGAGAACGGCATGGAGCCCTTCACTCCATCCACTTTGAAAGCACCCGTCAAACAAACACACAAGCTCAAGTGCAAAGCACCAGCGAAACAATGCGACAAGCCGGCTGCTAAAGCACAGCCCAAAGGACGGCCGAAGTCTGCCTCAAAAGCAACTGCCAAACAACCACCTAAGCCCGTCTCCCAGCCACAGCCTAACCCCAAGCACACGCCTAAGGCAAAAGATCCCCCCAAGGCTTCCGCAAAAGAAACCGCGGACCTCACAGAAGGCAGTAGCCCTCAAAGTGTTCGCAGCAGCAGCAGCAGCAGCAGCAGCAGTAGCAGCAGTAGCAGTAGCAGCAGTAGCAGCAGCAGCAGCAGAAGCAGCAGAAGCAGCAGCAGCAGCAGCAGCAGCAGCAGCAGCAGCAGCAGCAGCAATAGCGGCGGCGGCGGAGGCGGACGCCCAAGGCAAACCATCCCCCCAAGGCTTCCGCAAAAGAAAGTGTGGACCGCACAGAAGGCAGCAGCCCTCAGAGTGTCCACAGCAGCAGCAGCAGTAGCAGCAGCAGCAGCAGCAGCATCACCCGCTGCCACTCTCTCGCGCTGCTCCTCACCACCCCTTGTCACTCTCCCACGCCGTGACAGCTCTAGCAGTGATGATATTCAAGAAGTCCTCGTCGGAAGCAACGACCTTGAAATTTGGGGCACAGACCAATCCAAACTTCCCGATCGCGGCGCCAACCGTAGAGCGCAACCCCACTCACAAAAACGGCCATGCCCTAAGGTTGATCGCGACACTCGTACCAAACCAAGTAGCCCTGACCTGAAGAAGCACTGCTCAGGCAAACTTTAGGAGCATAGGCCGGCCAGTGAAACTATTGTGGAGCCCCCCTTTTGTCTTTCCCTCCGTGGTTTGACCTCTGTCGGGTTGCCTAAGCAATCTTCTGAACTCGGTGGTTCAAGCACAACATCAAGGTACTCTTGGTTGGCTGGGAGCAGTGGCAGCGTAGACCTGTAACCCTTGAAGCCGCCGAGCCGCCATTCCATGGTATACAAAGCGCCAATGTACTTTGTTTGTTGTCACACCTACCCGCATCTCCTTATGGGAACAATGAGTGTCACGGACATCTCTCTACTTACTCAAAGCTCAAGCTACATGTCTTTGGTAACCGCGCGAATTGTTCCCTGTTGTGGATAACCAAAATTCACAATGCAATGTGCAACTGACCGTTGGGCCCTTCCATCAAGAAGCGGAACTAGCTGTGCACCGTTGTGAGTTGTAGAAGTATTATATAGAGTCTCAAAGAGACCTTTCATTTTGCCTTCAAATACCTCGCAATTTGCTTACCTAAACTTGTAAAAGAACATGTGCACTTGAAGTTTGTGTCCTTGCATTGTTGACCATAGCAACACATTTCAGGAGCTGAAGCGCACCCGGCTTTTCAAGTTAGGGTCGGTCATTGGGCGCTAACGTGCACGAGTGCTGTGTACCATGCATACCAGCCATCCCCACATGCACAAGAAAAGATGCCCTAAAAAACAACCAACGTCATGAACAATTTAAACCCACAAATGTGTTCCCGATTGCATGACACACAAAAGCCGCAAACACCACCGCTCCACGCACCGTGCCTCCACGCAGAACAATCTCACCCCGGAGGTCCACACATGAAAGCCCAACGCACCAGAGGCCTAGGCACTACAACCTTACATGCCACAACCCCCCCACCACAACCATGCGGCATTTGATATGTGAGCTATAGCTCATTGTCCATGTTTCGTTGAAATCCGTTGCGGAGGAGAAGGTCGATATGTAACCAAATGTTTCAAAATGATTTTGAGGGAGCTTTCATAGCTTTGATCTGGCAATGGCTGGGGGGAAGGTGCGCAAGTGGTACCATAAGCGATGGGGACAAGGTGCGCAAGTGGGACCACTGGCGATGGGGACAAGGTGCGCAAATGGTACCACAAGTGGCGGGGACAAGGCGCACAAGTGGTGTGATAAGTGATGGGGAAAAGGTGTACCACAAATGATGGGGACAAGGTGCGTAAGTGGTACCACAAGCGAGGGGGACAAGGTGCGCAACTGGTACAAGTGATGGCGATAAGGTGCCCAAGTGGTGTGATAAATGATGGAGACAAGGTGCACAAGTCCTTGTTTTTGGGGTGCGGCGTGTGAGTGTTTTGTGGTGATCGAGAGAGAGAGAGAGAGACAGAGAGAGAGAGAAAGGGAGACAGAACCAGAAACACAAACACAGAAACAAAGAGAGAGTGAGAGTGAGAGAGAGAGAGAGAGAGAGAGAGAGAGAGAGAGAGAGAGAGAGAGAGAGAGAGAGAGAGAGAGAGAGAGAGAGAACAAAGAGAGAGAGACGCACACACACACACACACACACACACACACACACACACACAGGGAAAGAAACAAAGAGAGAGATACCAGGGCGGGGGTGAGGGAGGGGTGAGAGAGAGAAAGAGAGAGAGAGAGAGAGAGAGAGAGAGAGAGAGAGAGAGACAGACAGAGAGAGAGAGAGAGAGAGAGAGAGAGAGAGAGGAGAGAGAGAGTAGAGAGAGGAGAGAGAAATGAGGAGAGAGAAAGGGGGTGTTCCTAGCCGCGGCTAGGTGGGTTGACCCCCCACTCCCCCGCCCCCCATCCCCCCCCCCCTTGGCTAGCCACAGCTGGCTAGAAATGGCTGGGCCAAAATCAAGGAAAATGAAGAAAAAACGGCCACACTTGGGGTCCCTAGGGGTGCAAGCCATCCCCTTTTGACTTGTGGCTATGTATGCCAGTGCATTTGGGGCAACTAGGTTGTGTGGCCTCTTTTGAAGTGCAAAATGACGCCCCCTCCCTCCCATGCTCAATTCAATTGATTGATTCTCACTTCATGTGCAGCTGAAGACACACGTAGGTCTCCAAGGATTGTTTTTCAAGAGAAAGAACAGCTGACTTCCAAGGCAGCACGTTTCTTCATTGTTTGCAGCACAAAAACTGTGCACAAGATTTGCCACGCACGTGGGATGCGCACAAGGAAGCAACCAAGCCGCAACTTGGACCCTAAACGAGCAGCATTACCTCAAAAAAGTCAAAACTCGGCTTTTCATGTGGTAAACCGTAAAGCAGAGACAACAATGTGGGTTTCGGGAAAACTTTTTCACAATTTGGTGTGTACATCCCTGTCAGCTAGCCCTCCTGTGCTTGGTTTGCAAACACCCCCATGAAATGTGTAAATGTGGTTGAAGTGCTAAAAGGTTGAAGGGGATGCAGGGAGCAAGGAACACAACGAGCGATTTGATGCAGCCACCATGTTCACGCTCAAACCACCCACCCCAAACCAAAAGAAAATAGGCAGGCAAAGATGAACATAATAGGATGGCATTGACAAGGATATTATGATCAAACGTCAAAAATATTTGACGGATATCTGGGTGTTACGTGAGCCAAATGTAGCGCTAGGTTTCAGATGTGTCCGAGGAAAAGCTGTGCTATGTTTCCATGGTGAGGCATGTTGAATGATTCCTTTTGTCTCGCAAACATTCAACTTCGTACCTGATGAAGCTAAGATACACCAGTGTGCGACAATGTGCCCATCAGGTGCACACAGTCAAATATTGGTATTTGTGAGGGGCTATAGCAAGGTGGAGTTGAAAAAGAACGAGATTTATTTGAAGAAAGATCGATGTATGAGCACGTAATGAATTGATGCCCGAACACGAAACGCCAATAGCCGTTGACCACATTCTATACAATTGCCGAAAATAGCTGCGCAAAGAAATAATGGATAGGTCGCACACACAAATACAAACATGAAAGTCAAGAATCAAGTCTAAATTGAGTCACCTTGCTCGTGTGTGCGTAACATAATAAAGTTCTGTTTGTGATAACGATCGGGTAGCCATTGGGGTTGTGTGTGTCCGTTGGTCTTGTCTTGGCAATGTGGTAGACAATTCCAATGCTTAGACAGCCCGGGGGCCAAGGATTGAGTCGTCTATGGGCCTTGGCAGCAAGGGGCAAGTGGTTGCGGGCATTGCTTGTTGGAGCTCCAGTTCTACAATGCATTAGGACTCCCAATCGGTTCAATCTAGGTGTTTTGAGGATCTTTTTTATTGCTCTCCTCCACCTCCTCGTCTCAGCGATTTTGATTGGGTGCCGGTTGGGGCAGTGGTGTAGGGCAATCTTCGCGCATTTCTTCCTTTTCTTGCAAAACCATCTTGTGAGGAGATTCCTGATTCACAGTAGCAGTCGCCATATTTGTGCGTGTGCTAGCGATAGCAAAATTGTATTTGTTCCCCAATTGTACGAACAATGAACGTCTTGTCTTACATATTTCTACGAGAGATAAGACAAGTTGACTTTTCAATGCATCAACAGTTTGGCCTTTACCTCCCGCTAGGCCACTTAGAGCATTTGGGATTCGCAGACGGGTCCAAATCCGTTGTGGTGCTAGAGCCAATGAGGCGAAAGGATGGATTGTGCCACACCACTTCCAACGACGAGGACACCTAAGTTGACCTCTTGACTACTGTGCATCCCAAAATTTGAGGAAGATGTTATGTGGGCGACCATGGTGTTGATCAAGCACAAGAAAGCTGCAGTGTATTCCAAGGAGATGAAAAGTGTAGTTGCCCCTTGGCCCGAAAGAAGTCGCATATTGTGGTGGGGCCGGATAATGGGGTGGAGGGCGCGACGTGTCTTGGCGTCGTAGGACACTTGAAGAATTTATCACAGTCCTGTTGCCCTTTGCATGTATTGTCTCTACGTTTATTTGTCTTTGTTGTTGTGCACTTGTGGAAGACTGACCAGACAGGTTGGGATGAAACGAAAGGGGTCTGACACTTCTTATTGCATTCAATGTCGATAAACATGAAAAAACAGGGTAAAATGAGAGTGCACGCACGGTTGTGCAATCGTGGACATGCGGACATTTTTGTGCAGCTGTCTCTGATGCATCCAGTTCCAATTCTATTGCCCGAAGATATGGTTGTCCCAGCCAACCAATTTGAGAAGCCTGTTGAGAGGTCCACCTACTTTGCCCAGAAGAAAGAAAACTGCAAGGTTCGTGGGGCAAGATACATAGCCGCACAAATGCCGTCATCAAATGATACCAATGGATGGCAGCATGTGAAACGACGACCACAACTTGTTGCAGTTCCCACAACCGAGAAGCTACGCCTTCAAGTAAAAGACGGCTCCGCCGAGGATGTTACAATCACCTGGCTACCCGATCATGCCGCGCAAGATGGCCAGATGCGATCTTTCATTAATAAGGTTCAAAGGTTGCTGCAAGTAGTGGACCGACACTATTCGCAGGTCCGCCGTGATGTAGGTGGTAGAATGGTAGGAATCGGGCAACATGTGCAGTCGAATCCTAGATGTGTTTGCTTTCATCGTGCAACGAAAGGATATGACAACATGGAACATAAAAGGAAAATTGAAGGTGGTGTGGCCGCAAAACTTGCAGATCTTGCACCCATGTTCCATAACATATTTGGACACGACATGGGTGAAACACTTTCGTGTCTTCAGCAACATCATCCACATCGCCTTTGGCTGCAGAAATTCTTGGCCCATTGGATTGGATCCATTGATTTGACAAATGCACCACATTGTGATCAAAATGATTCCACAAACAGCTTTGCAATTTGGGTAAGGGAGCACGTCCAAGATGTCAATGAACCTGCGTGGTTCTTGCTAGAAGAGTACGGTGTGGCAATCCAATTGTCGCTTGTTGCCATAAAGTGGAATGGGTTGAAGGTGCGGCATTGTAGCTTCACCGCTCCGCCTCCTATTGTCAATGAGCAACCAAATCGGCTCTTTAGCCTTTTTGTAAGTGGTTCTCGACATCTCGATTTTCAAAAGGATTCCCTTTACATGTTCAATAACACGGCATGCCCTAAACCATCTCTCTTCCTTACAAAGGTGAACTATGAAGTTGTTGTCCGCAAGTTTCACCTCGCGACCACCATTCTCGGTAAAAAGGGAAAATCACAGCGAAAAAGGAATCACGTTGCATTTCAAAAAGGTGTTGTAAAAGGTTTGAATTGCACCAAAGGCATGGTGAAGGTGGAAGTCCGATGCAGGAAAAATGGTTGCAACACGAAAGCAACCAAACCTGTCTTAGTGGACAATCTTCGATTTGCAAGCGTTTTTAGCCCGACAACGTGGCATGCACCCAGTCTCAAGAAATGCAATAAGAGAAAGCGGTCCACTAAAAAGAGGCCAGGAGCGAAAAACCGAATAAAGATGAGGAAGACAGTAGGCACTGCTTAAGATGGCACCCATGGCATAGAGCTTGGAGCCTTTCAATTGATAGGGGAGAAGACCCATTGCCTCTGCCCTACTGCATGCACAAACACAAAGATGTTGAATCACAACATGCCACATTCCTCCCAACCACTACCTTTTCAATAAAAATGACGTGCACGCTGCTGCCTTTTTGCAAAAGATACTGCCGTGACTTACCGAATGGAATTCCATGGAATGGCGGTGCACTGGAACTAAACAACCTAACCAACCGAACTAACCAACAATATATTACTACACCCGTCTCCCCTTACATATATATATATATATATATATATATATATATATATATATATATATATACGTGTAGATCCTTTGCCAGAGCCCCCCTTTCGCCATATTTCTCTCATTTTGGTCGTGACTCAAGAAGCACCAGTGACCATAAATGCCCTTAACCCACCCGCATTGCCATCCGAGTGACAAGCCCATCCATGTTCAATGTCAAATGGTTCCTGCTCCAGGGGGGGGGGGGGTGAGAGAGAGCGGTAAACCACACACACACACACACACACACACACATACACACATACATTTGTACGTCTGTATGTCTCTCTTAGTCCAGCTCTGCTGATGCATGCTTTTGGGCACACCGTTGAAATTCGGTGTTCTATTTGTCTTAACACTGACTACACGCTATGCGCTTTTGGTGATGTTTGATTTGAACTGCATGATATGCTTGGAAGGTGCTTGGCAGTGGAAAGGGGGAAGGATGTCCATGAAATTATGCAACAACACAATGTTCCTCGCCCTGCACCCCCCCCCCCTTGACCCACATGGCATTTCAAGAGCAATGAAGTGATACCAAGACTTTGTTTGTTTTGTTTGGTTGTTATCCTGCACATTCCCCGCTTTCGTCGTAGCACTGCCGCATAGCTGTTTTCGGGCCATGAGGGGGGCTGGAGGGGCAACCACCAACTCAACATGATGCAATGTTGTAGAAACGTTTTTGGTGACACCTGCAAGTGTGCATCAAGTCAAGGTGGTGACGATTGTGCTATGGTGTGGTGGCTCATACTATGACACCAAACACGTACTATGACACCAAACCATAAACCATTGGGCCCTGTTCGCTTTTTAGGATGGCATTGCTAAACAAAATACTAAGAAAAGAAAACCAATAATCAATGTAGCGCCAAAACCCCATGTCATGCCCTAACACATCCCCTTGCTATGCCCTAATACAGCGTTGTAGTATGTCCGTAAGCAAACCCCCGGGTGCCCTCGTACAGTTCCATGTCCATATAGCCCCGTCTGCTACCCTAAGACAACCACATGGCATGCCCTCATATAGCCCGATGTTGCGCCGCCATACGGACATTCGTCGTGCCATTGCACAGCCTAGTGTTACGGCCCCATGCCAAGCGGCAACAAATCCCCTTGCTATGCCAGAGTGCCCGAGAGGCTAAATAGGGGGAAAGAGCAGAAAGGGCACAAGGGGGAAAACAAGGAACGCCACAAAGGCCAATAAACAAGCAAGTGAAACGGAAGCCACCAATAAGTAGAATGTTACGGAGAAAGGCCAAAAAAGGGAGAATGTGGCTACGGAAACAAATCTTGCAAATCAAGCAGGAGCCAAAGTTACAACGCACAGGGCAATCCACCATCCAAGGGCGAGTCCATAAAGACAATAAGGCCAGTTCGTTCCGAAATGTTTCCAAGGGGTTTCCAAATGTCTACGAGGGAGTCAGAGGTTTGGTTTCGCAACGGCTCTCCAGCTTGTGGCGTATTATCGGGGGCTAGCGCAAAGAACTTCATGTTAACATCATGTCACACCCCTTGTAAATAGGGACGACCATATAGGTCATGCCGGTATGGTCCGTGAATGCTTGAAAATGCTTGTGCAAGCCCCCATGGTGGACCTCTACATTTGGTAGTGTCGTGCAAGCATATTATAGAAAACATGTGTCAACACTAATACTGGCATCTTCTAAATAGAGGAAGTTGAGAAATGTGCTACGAAGAAACACTACACGATTTGGAACAGAATTTTACTATCTTTGACACTATTTGAAGCCCGTAGTGCCGTGTTGAGAGAAAATGATGATGAACAAATGAAACAATTTATTGAAGAACCCACGCACCCCATCCCCACACGCTACAACCCCATTGTGTAACACACCAAAGCCGCAAATACCACCATTCCGAACAGCATGGCTCCACACACAACAACCTTGCCCTCCAAGGTCCACAGAACGCACCACGGCCCTACACTATACCTTACAAGCCACAACCATGCACCACCACAATGATGCGGCATTGCATCCACCCAACGTGGGCTATCAGCCCCATCTTTGGGTGAAAGGCTCATACAAGCCAACATCTCCAAGAAATACACTTTTGGCCAATACGGACTTTTTGGACTCACGTGGGAAGACTGCCTCTACCCGTAAGGTAGCATTACGGATGCCTTGCTGAGTATTTTGAATGGCAAAGTGCATTGGTCGTTTTAGATAGAACCTCGGCCTCCAAAGACTTTATCCATGGGACTCATCTATGTGGACAAGGTCAGTAGTCTTCCATAGCACCATACTGAAGCACACATTGGACTGCAGGATATGCCCGATGGTTTCGATGTTGCCAATTAATTACCTCCATGAGGTACAGACGATGGCTGCATAGCCCTCCAAACACCATTTGTGAAATCACATGTCGGTTTAGGCGCGGCGGGTCAATAAAGTCCACCACTTACCACTACAGCCATGGTAAAAACCGGGTATGGTGTTTGGCCGGCACAAGCGGCAGGGGTTTGCTGGGGTTTGCTGCTTACGTCTTGGATGGGATAAAAGGATGGGGGGGCAGACCATGGGGCGGTTCGCTGCCTATTCATGTCATGTTGGTGCTTGTGGCGTAGCCCTAGTATCAAAGTGGGCTGAGCTAGCCATGGTTAGGTGAACTTCTTTCTCCATGTATCCACCCACCAAAAACGAAACGGCTCTAGCTAAATTTTGGTGGAGTTGCACGACGTTGAGTGGTTCGGTAAAAGTATGGATCACTACTTGACTCCAGCTGCCCCATGGCAGCCCCGATAGTGATGATCGACCTTGGGAAAAACTTGAAACACGCATCCCCTTCTCTCCGGCATGTACCCTACCCTCCCTAGCCGCTTGCAACTTTGTCGTACGCACTGGACATGTCTTTGTGATGTCAAATGTGTCTTACATCTTTTCAAGGAGGGTGCAACACTGACTGTGACATTTTATTATGGCTTACAAACGTCCGCCTGCCAAATTTTGGAGAAATAAGGCTGCAAGAAAGTCCGTGCGTCCATGCGTCCCTGCATACACCTCATAGACCTCTGTGCCACGCTTCCTGATGACTCCTTATTAGAGGCTTATTATCAAATGACACGTGGATATTGTGCAGACTTGGAGGAGCAGAAGCCAAACAGCCATGGGCTCCTCCAGCAAAAGGGGAAGTATATGCGTTGCAGTGCATGCCGCATGATGCTGCACAAGGATTTCCTGGATGAGGCGGTGGCCAAGGACCCATGGACATGCCCCACAAAATGTCAATGGGGAGTACCACTACCAAAAGCACAAAACAGCAACTTTGCACCCCACCAAAGATCCCAGCCCTCAACACCAACATCATCAGCCACATGCCACCAAGAGCAAAAACAACCCTCACCACAACACGTCACGCTTGATGGCAACTCAAACCCCACTGCTAACCCAGAGCCCAAACCCTCAACCCCCTCGACAACAAGGGAGAGCGTGCTCAAAGAATTTGAAGGTCTTCTGCCCAACGGGGTGGACATGTGGAAGGTGTGGGCAATGAGCCCGGACATCAAGAAAAAGTTCATCTTTGAGGAACTGAAGTTGGACTGTGTGTTTGGCAACCTTGTGCAGAGAGCCCTATGCGGACCTCCTCCGCAGCACTATGATCGCCACACAGGCAAGCAAGTGAGGGATCCTGGTCCAAGTTGGGCCTGGCTGCAGTCGCATTTCTTTGACACCAGCAGTCCCCGGAAACACCCCATTGACCTTCCCAAGTTGCCCCCCAAGCCCCAACCCAAACCAAGCCCGCCAAAAGAGAGCTTAACACACATAGATGAAAATGCCCGGCCAGAAAGAGTAGAAAGACAGCTCATTTGGAGTATCGAGAACGGCATGGAGCCCTTCACTCCATCCACTTTGAAAGCACCCGTCAAACAAACACACAAGCTCAAGTGCAAAGCACCAGTGAAACAATGCGACAAGCCGGCTGCCAAAGCACAGCCCAAAGGACGGCCGAAGTCTGCCTCAAAAGCAACTGCCAAACAACCACCTAAGCCCGTCTCCCAGCCACAGCCTAACCCCAAGCACACGCCTAAGGCAAAAGATCCCCCCAAGGCTTCCGCAAAAGAAACCGCGGACCTCACAGAAGGCAGCATCCCTCAAAGTGTTCGCAGCAGCAGCAGCAGCAGCAGCAGCAGCAGTAGCAGCAGTAGCAGCAGCAGCAGCAACAGCAGCAGGAGGAGCAGCAGCAGCACCAGCAGCAGCAGCAGCACCAGCAGCAGCAGCCCCACCACAACCATGCGGCATTTGATGTGTCAGCTATAGCTCATTGTCCATGTTTCGTTGAAATCCGTTGCGGAGGAGAAGGTCGATATGTAACCAAATGTTTCAAAATGATTTTGAGGGAGCTTTCATAGCTTTGATCTGGCAATGGCTGGGGGGAAGGTGCGCAAGTGGTACCATAAGCGATGGGGACAAGGTGCGCAAGTGGGACCACTGGCGATGGGGACAAGGTGCGCAAATGGTACCACAAGTGATGGGGACAAGGCGCACAAGTGGTGTGATAAGTGATGGGGAAAAGGTGTACCACAAATGATGGGGACAAGGTGCGTAAGTGGTACCACAAGCGAGGGGGACAAGGTGCGCAACTGGTACAAGTGATGGCGATAAGGTGCCCAAGTGGTGTGATAAATGATGGAGACAAGGTGCACAAGTCCTTGTTTTTGGGGTGCGGCGTGTGAGTGTTTTGTGGTGATCGAGAGAGAGAGAGAGAGAGAGAGAGAGAGAAAGGGAGACAGAACCAGAAACACAAACACAGAAACAAAGAGAGAGTGAGAGTGAGAGTGTGAGAGAGAGAGAGAGAGAGAGAGAGAGAGAGAGAGAGAGAGAGAGAGAAACAAAGAGAGAGAGACGCACACACACACACACACACACACACACACACACACACACACACACACAGGGAAAGAAACAAAGAGAGAGATAGCGGGGCGGGGGGGAGGGAGGGGTGAGAGAGAGAAAGAGAGAGAGAGAAAGAGAGAGAGAGAGAGAGAGAGAGAGAGAGAGAGAGAGAGAGAGGAGAGAGAGAGTAGAGAGAGGAGAGAGAAATGAGGAGAGAGAAAGGGGGTGTTCCTAGCCGCGGCTAGGTGGGTTGACCCCCCACTCCCCCGCCCCCCATCCCCCCCCCCCTTGGCTAGCCACAGCTGGCTAGAAATGGCTGGGCCAAAATCAAGGAAAATGAAGAAAAAACGGCCACACTTGGGGTCCCTAGGGGTGCAAGCCATCCCCTTTTGACTTGTGGCTATGTATGCCAGTGCATTTGGGGCAACTAGGTTGTGTGGCCTCTTTTGAAGTGCAAAATGACACCCCCTCCCTCCCATGCTCAATTCAATTGATTAATTTTAACTTCATGTGCAGCTGAAGACACACAATTTGGCATACTTCAATACAATTTTTTTTCAACAAAAAGTATTTTTTTCAACACGAAATTTTTGAACACAAAAATTGTTGTGTTGAAAAACATTTTTCAACACGAAATTGTGGTGTTGAACAAAAAGATTTCCGTTGAAAAAAAATTTGTGTTGGACACATCATCATCGTCATGTGATCTTGAGAGCAGGCAAAATGCAAGGCCCCACACAATATGGTGGCTAGGTGGCTAGGTGGTTGGGTGGCTGGGTGGCTAGGCGGCTAGCTAGGTGGCTGCGTGGCTAGGCGGCTGGGTGGCTGGATGGCTACAATGATGTGACGTGTTGTGATCTTGAGAGCAAAGGCAAGGAGGCAAAAGGCAAAAATGCAAGGCCCAACCCAATATGGTGGCTACACGGCTAGGTGGCTGGGTAGCAAGGTGGCTAGCTAGGTGGCTGGGTGGCTGGGTGGCTGGGTGGCCAGAGCCCGCCCCCCGCCCCGCCCCCTCCCCCCCAAGACCAGAATGGCTAGGCCCCTTGGTACTGTAAAACTCACTCAAAAATGAGAAGGAAATCATTTCTCGGCGCCCAATCTTTTCCTTGAGAACGCCTTATACCGACGGTGCCACTAAACGTTGACTTGGCCACCGTTGACAGGAGTGAGAGTACGAGCAATAACAAGATGGATTAGGAATTGCTCATGGCATTTTTTTCACTTGGAGCAATAACTACTAATTACCAGAGAAGGTATCGACATCCTCGGCCTTTAGATTTACTTCGGCCCGCCTGCGCCAACAAACAAATACTGTCTAGTCCTACTAGTCTAGTAACACATGGCACATACTGCCAATGAATCGCAAAACAATCCAATTTCCCCCCCTCCCATGCCTCGGGTCAAAACGTGAGCATTGAGAAAACGAGAATTGGTTCCACACCTGCTATTAGGTGCAATGACCTCACATTGGTATTGTTTGGTTCCACCGTTGCTCATCCAATGAGCAGGCGTGGCATGCAACCCGTGTGAGGCCATGTTCCCGGCGACACTACTTGTAGACAAAGCTTGTCCCATACGGTTCTCAGCTTCCATGACTGAATGAAACGCTCTTTGCAAGGAACACATTGATGTTGCACCCTGTCAAAAATGAGAACAAATCAAAAATGCATGACCAAGATGTACAGTCAAACCTCCAATCCCTCCTAGCTCCTTGCCACGGAAACGAAGCACTGCTCTTGTGGATTACTTTTTGTCACTTTTCTAAACTTTGAACAACGGCATAGGTGGCTAGGTGGTTGGGTGGCTGGGTGGCTGGGCGGTTAGCTAGGTGGCTGCGTGGCTAGGCGGCTGGGTGGCTGGATGGCTACAGTGATGTGACGTGATGTGATCTTGAGAGCAAAAGCAAGGAGGCAAAAGGGAAAAATGCAAGGCCCAACCCAATATGGTGGCTACACGGCTAGGTGGCTGGGTAGCAAGGTGGCTAGCTAGGTGGCTGGGTGGCTGGGTGGCTGGGTGGCCAGAGCCCGCCCCCCGCCCCGCCCCCTCCCCCCCCAAGACCAGAACAGCTAGGCCCCTTGGTAATGTAAAACTCACTCAAAAATGAGAAGGAAATCATTTCTCGGCGCCCAATCTTTTCCTTGAGAACGCCTTATACCGACGGTGCCACTAAACGTTGACTTGGCCACCGTTGACAGGAGTGAGAGTATGAGCAATAACAAGATGGATTAGGAATTGCTCATGGCATTTGTTTCACTTGGAGCAATAACTACTAATTACCAACGGAGAAGGTATAGACACCCTCGGCCTTTAGATTTACTTCGGCCCGCCTGCGCCAAAAAACAAATGCTATTTAGTCCTACTAGTCTAGTAACACATGGCACATACTGCCAATGAATCGCAAAACAATCCAATTTCCCCCCCTCCCATGCCTCGGGTCAAAACTGTTGTGAACATTGAGAAAACGAGAATTGGTTCCACACCTGCTATTAGGTGCAATGACCTCACATTGGTATTGTTTGGTTCCACCGTTGCTCATCCAATGAGCAGGCGTGGCATGCAACCCGTGTGAGGCCATGTTCCCGGCGACACCACTTGTAGACATACGGTTCTCAGCTTCCATGACTAAATGAAACGCTCTTTGCAAGGAACACATTGATGTTGCACCTTGTCAAAAATGAGAACAAATCAAAAATGCATGACCAAGATGTACAGTCAAACCTCCAATCCCTCCTAGCTCCTTGCCACGGAAACGAAGCACTGCTCTTGTGGATTACTTTTTGTCACTTTCCTAAACTTTGAACAACGGCATAGGTGGCTAGGTGGTTGGGTGGCTGGGTGGCTGGGCGGTTAGCTAGGTGGCTGCGTGGCTAGGCGGCTGGGTGGCTGGATGGCTACAATGATGTGACGTGATGTGATCTTGAGAGCAAAGGCAAGGAGGCAAAAGGCAAAAATGCAAGGCCCAACCCAATATGGTGGCTACACGGCTAGGTGGCTGGGTAGCAAGGTGGCTAGCTAGGTGGCTGGGTGGCTGGGTGGCTGGGTGGCCAGAGCCCCCCCCCCCCAGCCCGCCCCCCCCCCCCCAAGACCAGAACAGCTAGGCCCCTTGGTACTGTAAAACTCACTCAAAAATGAGAAGGGAATCATTTCTCAGCGCCCAATCTTTTCCTTGAGAACGACTTATACCGACGGTGCCACTAAACGTTGACTTGGCCACCGTTGACAGGAGTGAGAGTATGAGCAATAACAAGATGGATTAGGAATTGCTCGTGGCACTTTTTTCACTTGGAGCAATAACTACTAATTACCAACGGAGAAGGTATCGACATCCTCGGCCTTTAGATTTACTTCGGCCCGCCTGCGCCAACAAACAAATACTGTTTAGTCCTACTAGTCTAGTAACACATGGCACATACTGCCAATGAATCGCAAAACAATCCAATTTCCCCCCCTCCCATGCCTCGGGTCAAAACTGTTGTGAGCGTTGAGAAAACGAGAATTGGTTCCACACCTGCTATTAGGTGCAATAACCTCATATTGGTATTGTTTGGTTCCACCGTTGCTCATCCAATGAGCAGGCGTGGCATGCAACCCGTGTGAGGCCATGTTCCCGGCGACACCACTTGTAGACAAAGCTTGTCCCATACGGTTCTCAGCTTCCATGACTAAATGAAACGCTCTTTGCAAGGAACACATTGATGTTGCACCCTGTCAAAAATGAGAACAAATCAAAAATGCATGACCAAGATGTACCGTCAAACCTCCAATCCCTCCTAGCTCCTTGCCACGGAAACGAAGCACTGCTCTTGTGGATTACTTTTTGTCACTTTCCTTAACTTTGAACAACGGCCACAAAGCCCCATCCCAGAATTGCTCATTTTTATGGTTGTGATGTTTTGGCCAATTACAACAAACTAGATATCTCATTTTGACCTCCCAATTATCAATGGCACCATGTGTTTGTGTGGGGCGGGGGGGGGCGATGTTGATAGAGCAATGGCCAGTTCCAAAGATGCGAAGCCACAATGGACATGCACACAACAAAGTAGATTCACAATAGGGCTTGGCTCTACAACATAAGAGACGCACTTGGAAAAGTACACTTTAAGAGACCAGGGCCTTTGGCTCAGTGGGTCCCCGGGGGGGGGGGGTAGACATGGATTGAGGCATTGAAAACAGGGTTGGTACAATACAGTACGTGTAATGTATCGTATCGTTCCGATACAGTACTGTAATGTAACGTATCGTATCGTTTCCTAACAAAGTACTGTTTGGTCACAGAAGTTATGTTCCTAGAACTTGCAGCTATTCTGTTTTAGTGTACAACCTGCAATTGCTTGTTAATTTTTTTTGGAAAATTAATGAACAAACGACCGCCGATGAAAATAAACGAACATGGTTTGTCAATTTTTTCCTTGTTCATGTTGTTTCGGTTTGCTTCTAATGGTTTACTTGCTTCTATTATGCCCCTTCCTAGTGCTTTTTCAAAAAAAGTAGACTCACAATGTTTTTTGTTGACAAAATGATGTTTCGGATTTTTTTAAAAACCATTGTGTTTCTTTTGAAAAAAGAATAATTCAGATATTTTTGAAAACCATCGCGTTCGAGATCAAGGCCCCAGGAATTCCAGCCTCACAAAGGCACCTGTCCCCAGGCTGACCAGCAAATGGCCAAAAAATGGCAAATGGCAAAAAGCGAGCAACCAGCAAAAAATAAAGCAAGCGCATGTATCTGTACAGCTGCTGCAGCACACATAACAGGTCCCTGGCGTCACTTGAAGCCTCTGTGCAGAAGTGAAATTTTGAGATTCAAATGACATCACTGAGATGCAGCAGCAAACTGACTGAGTCCACCATAAAGGGTCATATAAAGGACAACGAAGGCTCACTCAAAACTGTCGAGACAACAGAAGCGAGCGCGACGAACACTCAAACGACACTCACAGCACGCGCCGGCACTCAAATGACACTCACAGCACGCGCCGACACTCAAATGACACTCACAGCACGCGCCGACACTCAAATGACACTCACAGCACGCGCCGGCACTCAAATGACACTCACAGCATGCGCGAACACTCAAATGACACTCACAGCACGCGCGAACACTCAAGTGACACTGACAGCACCTTCTTCCTTTTGTGCTCCTTCTTCGTCTTCTTTGTCTTCACTCCGCAGTCTTCTTCGCTGGTGCAGCTTCTCGAGCTTCTTCTGTCTTCTTCTTAACGTCTCTTTGATCTCCTTCGCCTCTTCCGCTTCTTTCTTCTGTTCTTGCTCTCTTCATATTCTTCCCTCTTGTTCTTCTTCTCCTTCTTCTTCACTTGCTTCTTGTGTCGCCCTGCAAACGCAAGACAGGCAGAAAAATTCAACCACCAATGCTAATGAAACGAAATTCAAATTAAAATCATTGCAAATTCTATAAAGTGCCTCACATTTGCGCTGTTAATCCTTGGCCATGTTTGTTTGCTCAGCGGCGCCCGCGACTGGCGCCAGATGCTAGTCTAGGAACAAGACGCGTACTGTATTGTATTCTCGCGATACAGTACGCGTATATATACGTTACGCGTATATATACGCCGTCTTTTCCAACCCTGATTGAAAATGGGTTGGCATGGATACATGCAATTGCCCCCCTCCCCCACCAAACGGTGCAAATTGTACATCAACAACGTTGTTGTGACTTTGTTTGTTTTGAATTTGTTGCTTTGCTACATCAAGAACTTTTGTCGTCTCACAACAACGTTCCCTGTGCACTTTCCTTCAGCACTAAGTATCAGTGATGTGCCCAACGCCATCTCGATTTGCTCCGTTGTGTGCCCGCCTCTTGTATGTGCATGCCTGTTGTGGCTCTAAATGTGATAGGGGTCCTAAATGTGATAGGGGTCCTAAATGTACCGGTACATTGCCTTCCAAATGTACCGCCCAATGTGACACCAATCTGATCAATCATTCAAATCAACCATTTGAACCGGTTCCATTTCAAGGATGGCAAAAGTAAGCATGGTGGAGGGAGGAATGGACCAAATCAAACAATTTGAAGGAATTCCACTTGAATGATGGCCTGCTGGAGGGAGGGAGGGACAAGTGCAACCAAATGAAACCAATTCTGACCAATTGAACCTAATCAGGGCACGTGGAGGTGGAGGCAAGGGCAGAGGGAAGGGACAACCAGCAATCTGATCATGACCTGCAAGCGCGAATAGCTTACAGGGCCGAGTGCTCACCATTTCACTATCCTTGGTTGCTAGCTACTGGTTTCTACATCGGAAGGTGGGTGTAAGTAAGACTTGGTGAGTTTGGGGCCGTCGGCAGTATGCACAGTGTGCCACAGCCTTTTTTGAGCTTTTTTGGGAATCCCCTGCATATTCTCGGGCCGATCCATTATCCATTAGACGAAAATAAAAAAAAGATCTCGATCGAGCATCCTAAACAAAAATCTCGACTGTTGCCGCGTTGTTGCGGCGATGGAGTTTTCGTTCCACTGGTGGAAGGAAAACTCCCACTACCCGGCAGCCGCCAGATTGGCAGAAATCAGTGAAATCAGGAATCAGCTGGAAACCGAGGAATCGGAAGACCTGGTATCTGGTCCACTTCCCAGTGCAAATTAAAGTAACAAAATTCGTTGTACATGAGGTTGCACTTAGGCTTAGGGCACTTAGTTGCACTTAAGCACTTGAGCGTATTTTTCATGTTACGGCTACCCAAGTCTATGTTTACATCCTCCGGTAGATGAAACATTGAAGCAACTTAAGGACATTTTTGGTACTTCATCGTGTTGAAGTCTCTATTGTTCTGAAATCTACCTTAGTACACTTTGATATGTTTGGTCATTTACTAAGTCCATGGCAATTATAGCAGTAAAGGTTCCTTAAGTGCTCTTATTTGGACCTAAGACAATGACTCAAGTTGAAGACGTTGGACTTCAATTTTGACTTTAGTATGGACTTTCGTATGGACTTTTGTGTTGACTTTAATGTGGAGTCTTGCATTGTTTTTGCTATGGACTTTTGCATGGACTTTAGGTTCCAGTTTGGTGTGGTCTTTGGGCTGGACTATGATGTTGAGCTCAGTATAAAGTTCACTATTGACCTTGGTATAGACTTTAGCATTGAATGCAGCATGTATATGTACTTTAACATAGATTTCAGTATGAGCTCTGGTATGGGCCTTAATATAGACTTTAGGTTAGACTTTCGTATTCGCTTTGCTATAGACTTTAGTATGGACTTTAGTATGGGCTTTAGTATGGACCTTCTGCGAGCCACTGACTTTGATATGTGCTCTACTTTGGACTTTAGTATTGACTTTTTCTTCGTCCTTAGCATAAAGTTTAGTATAGAATAAAGTACAGATGTGTTATCGAAATTGACTTCTATCCCCTTATATTCAAATCCGAATCCCTCAAAATGCACAGGAGTACGACACCAAGATCCTTATCCAGAATGTCTGAGATCCTTGTACTCCATAAAAATACCCTGTATCGAACAATGCGATGCACAAAATCTCCTGCATTTCTCTTTGTCTTTCTGTCCTGTACAACTATGTATTGAATACCGTGATCGCACGCGCGCTCTTTCTGGCTGCGGGCAACCCCAACTGGGCATCAACCCGTCACACCCCCGGCCAAGCCCTTGCCGCAGCCACTAGGCCACATGCAAGGGCTGACACACACTCACCGTTCTACTACGTAACTTTTCGGCCTTTTCAGGATGGCTGTTTTCAGTGATAGTCGGCAACCCAAGGCACCCCCCCAGGGCAACGTGGATGCATTGTCATGGAGCCTGACAGCATGAGTGTGACCTCCTAGGTGTCCTCTAGAGGTTCATAAACCTCAAGCTGAAGAGATGGCCCACAAAGACAGGAGACAATGGGGTGGGGTGGGGTGGGGGGGGGCATGCGCGCAGTTGAGGCCGCGGTCACATTTTCTCGGCCCATTTGTGCGTGCTTCTTGCTTACTTGGGCCCTGGTTCCCCGTTTGCAGGGTATCTTTGTCTGATTGTGCCCCATGTGCGGTTTTTAACGGCCGAATCTGTTCGTTGCTGGCCCGTTCGGACGCGGTCCACCCCCCCCCCTTTTTCTAGCCGCCAAACCAGGCGTCCGCGCATGACCAATGCGTACGGCCATACTGCTGGGAACACACTTGAACCCGTCCGATTTCAGAAGTTAAGCTTAGTCATGCCCAGCCAGTACTGAGGTGGGAGACCACTTGGGAACACTGGGTGCTGTACGCTTTTTTATTGCCCCTTTTCCGGCACCCCCCCGCAGTGCACCCCACGTCCCCCCTCCAATCAGCTTCCTCCCCTCCCTCGCAACCTGCTGCACACATGGCGCATGTGCCACTGCGTGCCGCCATGCTCCCGGCGGCCCCCTTCCACGCCGTCTTGAGCTCATTTCAGGATATGGGTGACTCGGTAGGATCTGCCCGTTCCTAGACAGGCAGATCCTACCGAGTCTGGTTGGGAACGGGCAGAGCCTACCGAGTCGGTGATAGTCACCCATATCCTAAAATGAGCTATCGACACAGTAACCCCCCCCTATTTCGGGGTCGCTGAGTCCAAAACGTCACTCATTTTGCGAATCCGAGACGGTGGCATCGAGCTATGGGGGAGGGGGGTCCTAACGAGCGGTGGGGGGTCCGAAAAAGCCCCCTGCCATTATGCACTCGCGTGTATGGGCTGCAATGCACACGTAATGCCACGCACACGCAGTAAGCTTGTACACTTTCTAAGTGTCTATTTTTTTTCGGTATATACTCGCTCCATACTAGGTAGCTTTGGTGCTTTTCGCACCACTTTATGGAGGCCAATGGGCCAATCTTCTTCCAAAACCAAAATCTTTCACCTGGAATCCGGTTCATAGGCTCATGCTCAGGAACCATCATTTAGTCCGCACACATGTCCCTTCCCTTTGCGTAACACCCTGCCCTTCCTTCCCTGGGGGTATCGCGGCATGCGCTGCCCCGCCCCTTCCGCCCCTCCCCCCTAGGGGGGTAGGGTTTGTCCATGTCCCTCCTGCGCAGGAGACGACGGGGTGGGGTGGGGTGGGGGGGGGCATGCACGCAGTTGAGGCCGCGGTCACATTTTGTCGGCCCATTTGTGTGTGCTTCTTGCTTACTTGGGCCCTGGTTCCCCGTTTGCAGGGTATCTTTGTCTGATTGTGCCCCATGTGCGGTGCTTAACGGCCGAATCTGTTCGTTGCTGGCCCGTTCGGACGCGGACAATGATTTGTGCCATGTGATGTTTTTTCCAATCTGTTGCACTCGGTGACGTTGCCGATCGATGTGCACAGTGATACAGTGGTACTTAATGCTACTGGAATGCACAATGTGCTTTTTTACTGAAGGGTGCTTAAGTTCACATCCACTGATTAAGAATACTTGATGCCACTTAAATATACTTGTTGTGCCTGAAGTGTTTTTGTTACTAAAGAGGGCTTAAGCGCACGTAAGTGCATTTTAAAACACTTGGACTTTTAGTGCTTTTGGTCAGAGCTGAGAAAGCACACAGGACTCAAGAACCCTTACAACGACTTAAGTTCCAACTAAATAGCGATTAAGTATCCTAAAGATCAAGCTATATTGGGCGACTCTTTCCTTTTCCCGATACTTAAGTGTGCACATCGAGCAATCAAGAATACTTAATGCCACTTAAATATACTTGTTACTAAAGAGGGCTTAAGCCCACGTAAGTGTACTTTAAAGCACTTGGACTATCAATGCCTTTGGTTAGAGCTGAGGTAGCACAAAGGACTTAAGAACCCTTACAACCACTTAAGTTCCAACTAAATAGCCATTAAGTATCCTAAAGATTGAGCTATATTGGACAACTAAAGTGTGCTTTGGTGCACTTAAATGTCTAGAGACATACGTGCAAACAACACGGAGCTCAGAAATGTTATGGTTGGGGTTAGCTTCCGGGTTAATCGACTAAAGAGTGCTTAACTTTAAATGTTGAACGTGAGTGTACTTTATGCTACTTCAATGTACTTGAGCGATTTTATGTGCTTCTGTAACTAAGAGTGCTTAAGTTCGCATGCAGTAACAACCAATACGTAATACCACTTACATACACTAGTCGTCTCCTACCTGGTTTTCGTACTAAAGAGGGCTTAAGCTCACCTAACTACACTCTAAAGCACTTGAACAAGAAAGTGCACCTAGTGCCCCTTAAGTGTCCTTACGTGTGTGTTCGAGTGAAGAGTGCCCACAGTAAGTGTACTTAATGCTACTGGAATGCACAATGTGCTTTTTTACTGAAGGGTGCTTAAGTTCACATCCACTAATTAAGAATACTTGATGCCACTTAAATATACTTGTTGTGCCTGAAGTGTTTTTGTTACTAAAGAGGGCTTAAGCGCACGTAAGTGCATTTTAAAACACTTGGACTTTTAGTGCTTTTGGTCAGAGCTGAGAAAGCACACAGGACTCAAGAACCCTTACAACGACTTAAGTTCCAACTAAATAGCGATTAAGTATCCTAAAGATCAAGCTATATTGGGCGACTCTTTCCTTTTCCCGATACTTAAGTGTGCACATCCAGCAATCAAGAATACTTAATGCCACTTAAATATACTTGTTGTGCCTGAAGTGTTTTTGTTACTAAAGAGGGCTTAAGCCCACGTAAGTGTACTTTAAAGCACTTGGACTATCAATGCCTTTGGTTAGAGCTGAGGTAGCACAAAGGACTTAAGAACCCTTACAACCACTTAAGTTCAACTAAATAGCCATTAAGTATCCTAAAGATTGAGCTATATTGGACAACTAAAGTGTGCTTTGGTGCACTTAAATGTCTTGAGACATACGTGCAAACAACACGGAGCTCAGAAATGTTATGGTTGGGGTTAACTTTCGGGTTAAAAAGCCCTCTAAAGTGCACTTAAGTGCACTAAAGCATCCCCCTAAGAGTACTTAAAGATGCTTAAGTTACATTAAGCACACTTAACATGGCAGTTAACTATCAACCAGCGTGAAGGCAACACACATTCAGCCAAATTTAAACAACTATGCCACACTATACAATAGCAAAAGGGAATTTCGGGAATTTTGGACCAAGGCCCATGCCTTTGAAAGGACTTTGGAGCAAGGCGTTGCCTTTGGAAAGGTGTTGGGAGCAAGGCACACCAATTTAAAGGCTGTGGGGCGAGGACCACCCCCTTTTTAGGGAACATTACCAAACTTAGGAGCAAGGACCACCCTTTTCAAGAGTAGTTGGGGAAATCGCAGCCGTTTGAAAGGATTTTGCTTTTTTGAAATGCTTTTGGACCAAGGCCCACGCCTTTCAAACGAGTTTGGAGCAATACCTGGCCTTTGAAAAGGTGTAAGCTTCAAGGCGCACCAATTTGACGGCTATGGGGCGAGGACCAACTCCTTTTTAGGGAATTTTGGTGCCTAGCATTCGAAAAGGTGTTGGGAACGAAGCACACCGATTCGAAGGCTATGGGCCCTTTTTAGGGAATTTAGGGGCAAGGCCTATCCTTTTCGAGAGTAGTTGGAGCACACCGCACCCGTTTGAGATAGTTTTTGCTTTTTTGAAATGCTTTTGGCTACCCCTCTCCAAGGGGTTGGATCTTGCTAGCAGAACCATTAGATCATTTTCATCTGGGTTGAATGGCAACCAATAGAAAAATCAAAAACAGCCAAGGAAAATAGAAATGCCTGCACTTCGTGGCTATTGCCTTCTAAAGGTTTTCTTTTCTATTGCATCCCATCCCTCTTTCAATCAACCCCCCGCTCAATACCATTCCAGGCAGCCGAGCTGCTACAGAATTTTGCCCAATGCTATTTAGTGATCCCCAATAGGCACCTATTGCAACACAATGCTGGTCAATGTAATCGGTAGCCGCTGAGTCTTGCTTGAGTGCTATCCTTTAACCGTGCCACTTTGCAAATTGCTTTTTTTGCCAAATATCAAAATGCACCAGTATACTTGCAACCAAGGTTTGGAACCTCGTAGTTTTGAAACTAACCGGTGTTAAAAGATTATTTTTACAACAATAACCAGTTTTGCCGATTAATGGTTTTCAAAATAACCGATGTTTTTCCAAGTAGTTGCCCTACTACTACTAACCCTACTAACCAAAATGTCGCCGTTGGCAGAAATAAGCCCATACAACCTGGAACACAGTGATCAAAACTACGTTGCAAGTTGCAATTTACCATTCGCCATCGTTTATTGCTACCAAAAGCCTCCGTTGAGTGCAAAAATTGGACAAAATGGTACTGCCGAAAAGAACCCAAAAAGCTTGGAACCATTCCGATTGATTGGTTTAAATGAGTTTTCAAAATAAACGTTTGTGCCAATTGCTTTGAAAATACCCTCCTATTATTGCCTATAACCGGTTTTTCCGATTACTTGGTAAAACCGGTTCCGAACCCTACCTCCAACAACCCTGCAGCACAAAGTAATTGCAAATCAGATGATCCCGGCGATGTCCAACTTGAATCCCAGAGACCTCGGTCATGCTGCAGAGCAGCATGAGCACATGGGATATAAACGCAATTGTTTGCAACGACAAAACAATGCAGAAAAATTTGGATACTAGATGCTGCACACCACACTGCATGTCATTGTCCGAAAGATCACTGATGAATGCGCGACTTATAAAAACACTAGATCATTTGGAATCTTGGATTAACTCTAAAAACGCCGGATCATGAGTTAGCTACAAAACATCAGAATCATGTATTAGCCCTGCAATTAGCCCGATCTGATAATGGGACTGTACCGGCCCTTACAGTCAATGGCCACCACTTGCGACCAATTGCTCTCCAATGCCATTCAACTGCGTTTTCAATGCGGTTCAATGCTTTTCAAGGCTCTCCCCATCCCCTAAGCCCCATGCCACCCCGTTTTCCAAAAACATCTTCCATACCATGGACATTTTCACCCCGCTTTCCGCTTACCCACAATCAGCCCCCCAAAAAAGCGATTTTATGTGCTTCTGTAACTAAGAGTGCCTAAGTTCGCATGCAGTGCCATGCTGTGTACATCAAACATTCAATAGCGACATATTGCTGCGTAATCGCGTACAAAGCTATTGACATGGTTTTTCATTGTCATTCAATGCCATTCAAGGCAATCAAATAAGCTACTGACTCCAACGGAGTGGGACTCCCAATGATTTGAACCTTGCTAAATGTAATTCAAAATACCGCTTACCACCCAGTGCCACCCAAAGTCATTCAGCCCCGAGGGCTAGACCCACCGCCCCCACCCCCGCGCCCTGGGACGGCCTCCTACCGGAGCCTCCACCTCTCAAACTCGTCCATACCATACCATGGACATTTTCACCCCGCTTTCCGCTTACCCACAATCAGCCCCCCCAAACCCCCCCAGAGCCACGCCCACCGCTCAAACCCGTCCCTCCCCATCCCCTAAGCCCCATGCCACCCCGTTTTCCAAAAACATCTTCCATACCATGGACATTTTCACCCCGCTTTCCGCCTACCCACAATCAGCCCCCCCAAACCCCCCCAGAGCCACGCCCACCGCTCAAACCCGTCCCTCCCCATCCCCTAAGCCCCATGCCACCCCGTTTTCCAAAAACATCTTCCATACCATGGACATTTTCACCCTGCTTTCCGCTTACCCGGACGGGGAAGGGGACCTGGAAGGACCTGGAAGGACGGGCGTACCCCCCGCCCTTCTGCAATGCACACGTAATGCCACGCACACGCAGTAAGCTTGTACACTTTCTGAGTGTCTATTTTTTTTCGGTATATACTCGCTCCAGACTAGGTAGCTTTGGTGCTTTTCGCACCACTTTATGGAGGCCAATGGGCCAATCTTCTTCCAAAACCAAAATCTTTCACCTGGAATCCGGTTCATAGGCTCATGCTCAGGAACCATCATTTAGTCCGCACACATGTCCCTTCCCTTTGCGTAACACCCTGCCCTTCCTTCCCTGGGGGTATCGCGGCATGCGCTGCACCGCCCCTTCCGCCCCTCCCCCCTAGGGGGGTAGGGTTTGTCCATGTCCCTCCTGCGCAGGAGACGACGGGGTGGGGTGGGGTGGGGGGGGGCATGCACGCAGTTGAGGCCGCGGTCACATTTTGTCGGCCCATTTGTGTGTGCTTCTTGCTTACTTGGGCCCTGGTTCCCCGTTTGCAGGGTATCTTTGTCTGATTGTGCCCCATGTGCGGTGCTTAACGGCCGAATCTGTTCGTTGCTGGCCCGTTCGGACGCGGACAATGATTTGTGCCATGTGATGTTTTTTCCAATCTGTTGCACTCGGTGACGTTGCCGATCGATGTGCACAGTGATACAGTGGTACTTAATGCTACTGGAATGCACAATGTGCTTTTTTACTGAAGGGTGCTTAAGTTCACATCCACTGATTAAGAATACTTGATGCCACTTAAATATACTTGTTGTGCCTGAAGTGTTTTTGTTACTAAAGAGGGCTTAAGCGCACGTAAGTGCATTTTAAAACACTTGGACTTTTAGTGCTTTTGGTCAGAGCTGAGAAAGCACACAGGACTCAAGAACCCTTACAACGACTTAAGTTCCAACTAAATAGCGATTAAGTATCCTAAAGATCAAGCTATATTTTTGCACTGAACGGCGCCTTTGGTGGCTGGCCAGGCCGGGGAGAAAGGCTCTTGCGCGCCAAGCTTTTTTGGGGAGGGGCGGGAGCCCGAAATCAAGTTCAATCGCGGGCTGAGTACCGCTGCACGTTGCTGATCAAGCTATATTGGGCGACTCTTTCCTTTTCCCGATACTTAAGTGTGCACATCCAGCAATCAAGAATACTTAATGCCACTTAAATATACTTGTTACTAAAGAGGGCTTAAGCCCACGTAAGTGTACTTTAAAGCACTTGGACTATCAATGCCTTTGGTTAGAGCTGAGGTAGCACAAAGGACTTAAGAACCCTTACAACCACTTAAGTTCCAACTAAATAGCCATTAAGTATCCTAAAGATTGAGCTATATTGGACAACTAAAGTGTGCTTTGGTGCACTTAAATGTCTAGAGACATACGTGCAAACAACACGGAGCTCAGAAATGTTATGGTTGGGGTTAGCTTCCGGGTTAATCGACTAAAGAGTGCTTAACTTTAAATGTTGAACGTGAGTGTACTTTATGCTACTTCAATGTACTTGAGCGATTTTATGTGCTTCTGTAACTAAGAGTGCTTAAGTTCGCATGCAGTAACAACCAATACGTAATACCACTTACATACACTAGTCGTCTCCTACCTGGTTTTCGTACTAAAGAGGGCTTAAGCTCACCTAACTACACTCTAAAGCACTTGAACAAGAAAGTGCACCTAGTGCCCCTTAAGTGTCCTTACGTGTGTGTTCGAGTGAAGAGTGCCCACAGTAAGTGTACTTAATGCTACTGGAATGCACAATGTGCTTTTTTACTGAAGGGTGCTTAAGTTCACATCCACTAATTAAGAATACTTGATGCCACTTAAATATACTTGTTGTGCCTGAAGTGTTTTTGTTACTAAAGAGGGCTTAAGCGCACGTAAGTGCATTTTAAAACACTTGGACTTTTAGTGCTTTTGGTCAGAGCTGAGAAAGCACACAGGACTCAAGAACCCTTACAACGACTTAAGTTCCAACTAAATAGCGATTAAGTATCCTAAAGATCAAGCTATATTGGGCGACTCTTTCCTTTTCCCGATACTTAAGTGTGCACATCCAGCAATCAAGAATACTTAATGCCACTTAAATATACTTGTTGTGCCTGAAGTGTTTTTGTTACTAAAGAGGGCTTAAGCCCACGTAAGTGTACTTTAAAGCACTTGGACTATCAATGCCTTTGGTTAGAGCTGAGGTAGCACAAAGGACTTAAGAACCCTTACAACCACTTAAGTTCAACTAAATAGCCATTAAGTATCCTAAAGATTGAGCTATATTGGACAACTAAAGTGTGCTTTGGTGCACTTAAATGTCTTGAGACATACGTGCAAACAACACGGAGCTCAGAAATGTTATGGTTGGGGTTAACTTTCGGGTTAAAAAGCCCTCTAAAGTGCACTTAAGTGCACTAAAGCATCCCCCTAAGAGTACTTAAAGATGCTTAAGTTACATTAAGCACACTTAACATGGCAGTTAACTATCAACCAGCGTGAAGGCAACACACATTCAGCCAAATTTAAACAACTATGCCACACTATACAATAGCAAAAGGGAATTTCGGGAATTTTGGACCAAGGCCCATGCCTTTGAAAGGACTTTGGAGCAAGGCGTTGCCTTTGGAAAGGTGTTGGGAGCAAGGCACACCAATTTAAAGGCTGTGGGGCGAGGACCACCCCCTTTTTAGGGAACATTACCAAACTTAGGAGCAAGGACCACCCTTTTCAAGAGTAGTTGGGGAAATCGCAGCCGTTTGAAAGGATTTTGCTTTTTTGAAATGCTTTTGGACCAAGGCCCACGCCTTTCAAACGAGTTTGGAGCAATACCTGGCCTTTGAAAAGGTGTAAGCTTCAAGGCGCACCAATTTGACGGCTATGGGGCGAGGACCAACTCCTTTTTAGGGAATTTTGGTGCCTAGCATTCGAAAAGGTGTTGGGAACGAAGCACACCGATTCGAAGGCTATGGGCCCTTTTTAGGGAATTTAGGGGCAAGGCCTATCCTTTTCGAGAGTAGTTGGAGCACACCGCACCCGTTTGAGATAGTTTTTGCTTTTTTGAAATGCTTTTGGCTACCCCTCTCCAAGGGGTTGGATCTTGCTAGCAGAACCATTAGATCATTTTCATCTGGGTTGAATGGCAACCAATAGAAAAATCAAAAACAGCCAAGGAAAATAGAAATGCCTGCACTTCGTGGCTATTGCCTTCTAAAGGTTTTCTTTTCTATTGCATCCCATCCCTCTTTCAATCAACCCCCCGCTCAATACCATTCCAGGCAGCCGAGCTGCTACAGAATTTTGCCCAATGCTATTTAGTGATCCCCAATAGGCACCTATTGCAACACAATGCTGGTCAATGTAATCGGTAGCCGCTGAGTCTTGCTTGAGTGCTATCCTTTAACCGTGCCACTTTGCAAATTGCTTTTTTTGCCAAATATCAAAATGCACCAGTATACTTGCAACCAAGGTTTGGAACCTCGTAGTTTTGAAACTAACCGGTGTTAAAAGATTATTTTTACAACAATAACCAGTTTTGCCGATTAATGGTTTTCAAAATAACCGATGTTTTTCCAAGTAGTTGCCCTACTACTACTAACCCTACTAACCAAAATGTCGCCGTTGGCAGAAATAAGCCCATACAACCTGGAACACAGTGATCAAAACTACGTTGCAAGTTGCAATTTACCATTCGCCATCGTTTATTGCTACCAAAAGCCTCCGTTGAGTGCAAAAATTGGACAAAATGGTACTGCCGAAAAGAACCCAAAAAGCTTGGAACCATTCCGATTGATTGGTTTAAATGAGTTTTCAAAATAAACGTTTGTGCCAATTGCTTTGAAAATACCCTCCTATTATTGCCTATAACCGGTTTTTCCGATTACTTGGTAAAACCGGTTCCGAACCCTACCTCCAACAACCCTGCAGCACAAAGTAATTGCAAATCAGATGATCCCGGCGATGTCCAACTTGAATCCCAGAGACCTCGGTCATGCTGCAGAGCAGCATGAGCACATGGGATATAAACGCAATTGTTTGCAACGACAAAACAATGCAGAAAAATTTGGATACTAGATGCTGCACACCACACTGCATGTCATTGTCCGAAAGATCACTGATGAATGCGCGACTTATAAAAACACTAGATCATTTGGAATCTTGGATTAACTCTAAAAACGCCGGATCATGAGTTAGCTACAAAACATCAGAATCATGTATTAGCCCTGCAATTAGCCCGATCTGATAATGGGACTGTACCGGCCCTTACAGTCAATGGCCACCACTTGCGACCAATTGCTCTCCAATGCCATTCAACTGCGTTTTCAATGCGGTTCAATGCTTTTCAAGGCTCTCCCCATCCCCTAAGCCCCATGCCACCCCGTTTTCCAAAAACATCTTCCATACCATGGACATTTTCACCCCGCTTTCCGCTTACCCACAATCAGCCCCCCAAAAAAGCGATTTTATGTGCTTCTGTAACTAAGAGTGCCTAAGTTCGCATGCAGTGCCATGCTGTGTACATCAAACATTCAATAGCGACATATTGCTGCGTAATCGCGTACAAAGCTATTGACATGGTTTTTCATTGTCATTCAATGCCATTCAAGGCAATCAAATAAGCTACTGACTCCAACGGAGTGGGACTCCCAATGATTTGAACCTTGCTAAATGTAATTCAAAATACCGCTTACCACCCAGTGCCACCCAAAGTCATTCAGCCCCGAGGGCTAGACCCACCGCCCCCACCCCCGCGCCCTGGGACGGCCTCCTACCGGAGCCTCCACCTCTCAAACTCGTCCATACCATACCATGGACATTTTCACCCCGCTTTCCGCTTACCCACAATCAGCCCCCCCAAACCCCCCCAGAGCCACGCCCACCGCTCAAACCCGTCCCTCCCCATCCCCTAAGCCCCATGCCACCCCGTTTTCCAAAAACATCTTCCATACCATGGACATTTTCACCCCGCTTTCCGCTTACCCACAATCAGCCCCCCCAAACCCCCCCAGAGCCACGCCCACCGCTCAAGCCCGTCCCTCTCCATCCCCTAAGCCCCATGCCACCCCGTTTTCCAAAAACATCTTCCATACCATGGACATTTTCACCCCGCTTTCCGCTTACCCACAATCAGCCCCCCCAAACCC
Organism: Eutreptiella sp. 'Long Island Sound 2002'; assembly: GCA_964036045.1. Lineage (NCBI taxonomy): Eukaryota > Euglenozoa > Euglenophyceae > Eutreptiales > Eutreptiaceae > Eutreptiella > Eutreptiella sp. 'Long Island Sound 2002'. The sequence goes on along the minus strand of CAXIWF010000537.1, from coordinate 20,817 downwards.
CCCCAGAGCCACGCCCACCGCTCAAACCCGTCCCTCCCCATCCCCTAAGCCCCATGCCACCCCGTTTTCCAAAAACATCTTCCATACCATGGACATTTTCACCCCGCTTTCCGCTTACCCACAATCAGCCCCCCCAAACCCCCCCAGAGCCACGCCCACCGCTCAAACCCGTCCCTCCCCATCCCCTAAGCCCCATGCCACCCCGTTTTCCAAAAACATCTTCCATACCATGGACATTTTCACCCCGCTTTCCGCTTACCCACAATCAGCCCCCCCAAAACCCCCCCAGAGCCACGCCCACCGCTCAAACCCGTCCCTCCCCATCCCCTAAGCCCCATGCCACCCCGTTTTCCAAAAACATCTTCCATACCATGGACATTTTCACCCCGCTTTCCGCTTACCCACAATCAGCCCCCCCAAACCCCCCCAGAGTCACGCCCACCGCTCAAACCCGTCCCTCCCCATCCCCTAAGCCCCATGCCACCCCGTTTTCCAAAAACATCTTCCATACCATGGACATTTTCACCCCGCTTTCCGCTTACCCACAATCAGCCCCCCCAAACCCCCCCAGAGCCACGCCCACCGCTCAAACCCGTCCCTCCCCATCCCCTAAGCCCCATGCCACCCCGTTTTCCAAAAACATCTTCCATACCATGGACATTTTCACCCCGCTTTCCGCTTACCCACAATCAGCCCCCCCAAACCCCCCCAGAGCCATGCCCACCGCTCAAACCCGTCCCTCCCCATCCCCTAAGCCCCATGCCACCCCGTTTTCCAAAAACATCTTCCATACCATGGACATTTTCACCCCGCTTTCCGCTTACCCACAATCAGCCCCCCCAAAACCCCCCCAGAGCCACGCCCACCGCTCAAACCCGTCCCTCCCCATCCCCTAAGCCCCATGCCACCCCGTTTTCCAAAAACATCTTCCATACCATGGACATTTTCACCCCGCTTTCCGCTTACCCACAATCAGCCCCCCCAAACCCCCCCAGAGCCACGTGGCACCTCGTGAGTTGGCAACTTGGGGGTGTTTTAGCTTGGCGGCATTCAAACTCGTGAAATAGGTGTTGACTGAAACAAAAGAAGAGAGCCGGCAAAATTCATTTCCATCAATTCGCACATTTCTGTAATTTGTACAGGGGGCACATGTACACATGTTGGACATCACAATCAATCCAGATGGCCGAACTAGCCAATTTGGATATGGCTTAGGTCTCATAGAGGATATAGGGAGCTAAATGGCAACGAGCAGCCATCGCATTGGAGTCTAGCATCCGCGAAATAGGGGGGGGGGATAAGTGCGTCGCGGATCCACAACACTTCTTTTGAAGAGATGCTCTTTTTCGGATTGAAATTGCCTTGAAAGGGAAAATTTGACCATCTTGACCCCTTGGGCGGCTTGTAGCAATGGAAACTTGGAGGATGATGCAAAACCAATGTCCTATTCTTCATGAACAAGCTCAAAGTGGCTTGAAAACAGGTTTCTAGTGGGGTTTGGATGGTTTTTCCGTTATTTTCTGGTGGGGTCTGGAAGGTTGGTGTTATTTCCTAGTGGGCTCTCCATGGTTGCTATTATTTCTTGGTGGGGTGTGGATGGTTCCTGTTATTTCGTGGTGGGCGCTGGATGGTTGTTCTTATTTCCTGGTGGGCTCTCGGTGGTTTTTTAACTATCACAACATCTCTGTGGGTTCATTTGGGTTCAATTATGCATACAGTGGTATGTACAGGGGGTGTTTGTGGCTGCCCTCTGTGTGCTCTCGATGGTTGCTGTTATTTCATAGTAGCTTGATGGTTGATATTATTTCTTGGTGGGCTGTGAATGACTTGCCAATCCATGCTGCACTTAAACCACTTGCAGATCACTTGCCAATCGCCCAGCTTGCCAGATGTACACCACATTCGATCGTTGGCGGTCGTGCAAACCTCCAGAGAACACACTATCAATGGACAGCGCGTGACATTCGCAGTGCATGCAGCACACAGGAAACCCTCTCTGCAACCCATGTTTGATGTACACAGCATGGCACAGAGAATACTCAAAATTGCAAAACAAATTTGGTATGAAGGAGGGCTTCGAAATTGGTCCAAATCATTTTTTTTACCCCCTAATCCCCCCCCCCTGGCAACTCACTACATGACCAGAGCAACTTGCTGCATGCCCACGGCAACTCACTACATGCCTAGAGCGACTCTTTGCATGATCAGGATACCTCAGCGCATGAGCATTTTTCGGACAATGATTCAGGTTTTTCTTCACTGCATGACTGAATTGAAAAAGATGGTATTGATTTTCATAATCTCCATGAAATTCCGCACATTTTGACTACCCACCTGTTTATACTTAAATTTTGGCCCTAACTGCCCATTTTGGGGCCTAAGTGCATGTGACCCAGATATAGCCAGATCCTACCGAGATATAGCCAGATCCTACCGAGTTAATTCTGACGAATTTCTGGACAGGCCCTTTGATTTTCATGATTTCAAGAAATTTTTTGATGCAAATCATCTTTTTTTATTATTATCTTTATTTTGGTCAAGCTAGAATTGCCCAGAAAAATTCTTTGTGCAAGTTTTGAGATGGTGCCCATTTCAGCACCTCTAAGCAAGGCCTGCAGCCATTTCTGATTGATTTCTGGGGTCCACGTTGACTATTTATGGTGCACCAACCTTTGTTTCATGGTATAAAACCATGCAAAGTCACATGAGATCAACACTATTCATCAATCATATTCTAAGCCTTGTTTTGGCAATCTATGTGGTCCTGAATGGGAGCTGAGCTAAATAACCATGGCTGAATTATTGAATGAATAGTCCCTGAGGTGCAGCACAAACTCAACCCGCGCCCAACCTGCCCAATCTGACAATGGTGAAGCATCCAAAGCGCAACAGACATTCACTACAAAGCAGTGTGCCATCATTAATGGTGGGAAAAGGCAAGAGCGTCAGCTGTTCACAGGTACATGTAAAAGAACTTGCAAAGGTTGCAAAGATGTATGCAATGCAGAGGAATTGGTGTTAAGTAGGATAAACACAAGGTAAAAGATGAATTAAATGTGCAAAGAGCAATGGAGAACTGAAGCTGGTACCAAACACAATATTCGACAGACAGAGCACGCCAACGGTATAGACTCCCGGTATGCTGTTGGATGGTGAGGCACCCTCATCCAAATTGACCGTCCCTCCTCCGTTCGCTTATGCCAAGGCCATCGTTAGGCTGGATCCATGTAGTGTGAAGGTCAGATGTCATGCCACAGCTTGGGTCAGGAGTTAGCGTGGGTGCAGGTCCGGGCGAAGGTTACAGACACTGCCACGGCTAATGTCAGGCTGGACCTTGCAATGACGAGAAGGGGTCGCACACCGTGACCGACCCTCCCGCCCACCACCCACCCACCCACATCAGACAATCCTTTACGTCGCCCACCTAAACCTCAAAACTATTGTGCAGCAACCATGACTGTGGAGCCGTAAAACTTGCCTTGCGCAGATGGATCAGCAGCATCCAATGCTCGGGCTGCATCTTGGGAGGGCACAACAATCACTCAACCATCACTAATAAATTGAGCTCGTGGCACGCCCCCACCAAATGATCCAGCTGCTGCCCCAAAAGCGACGCGTGCCCCTTGGCCATGCGCTGTTGGGGCCACGCCACCGTAGGCCGTGGGCGCCACAGAGCCAAACGCACTTGGAAATGGCTGGCCAAAGATTGATGGGGCATTGAAGCCATGGCAGGGCGGAGCACCAAAGCTCGTGAAAGTAGGTTGCATGGGTGCAGAAAATCTACTGTAGCCCAATGCAGGGACAGACGGTTCACCGAATCCACTGACAGGGGTCAAAGATGGATAGCCCCCAAAAGTATTGCCAAGTGTTGCAGGAAGAGTGTTCCCGTTTGCTTTGGTTTGTGAGGAAATAGCAACCTGTGGCAATGGAGACATGGGTGGACGCGTGTGATGATCACAGAGCCGGACCTCAACACCCAAACATCCGTTCCACAACAAATGGACGTTGGGCAACTCATAAATTGCGCCGCACGCGCTTTGCTGCAGTCCAACAAGACCCGGATGCTGTTGCATTGCCGCGACCACCACCTCAACTGCCCCAAGCTCCACTGGGAAGCACCGTGCATCCCCTCTCCTGCACCTGCGGCCGGGTCAGGTGGCGCTGCATCCCCTTGAGCACCGTGGTCCCTTCTCTCTGCTTGGTACACCGGGCGCATGTCTGAATTCACAGTACTCACCTGCCCCGCGAAATTCTTCCCACCCGAAATCCCCCTCCCCTGTATGTGGGTTCAAATGGGCAAAGACTCACAACAAATGTGTCCATCAGCAATCGGAATGGATTCTCAGGGAGCACAGGGAGCACAGAGTGCAAGACACAGGCCAACAACCTGCGGCCGGGTCAGCTGGCGCTGCATCCCCTGATTCACTGACGGCGACGCTACATCTGCCTCACTCGAAACGCTGTCTTCAACCGCATGCCCATCCAGTGCAGCTGACTCTGTACCCTGCTGCAGGGCACACGTCACACCCTCGTGATGCCATACGCCCAGCTTCTCCATAATGCTGCAGTACTCGTCTTGCACCATCGCCAGTCGGCTTCCAAGCTCTCCATATTCCGCATCCATCTTGGTCTTTTCCTCGCCAGCTTGCAGAAGCCGCTGCCCAAGCTCTTCTAGCTTGAATGCTGCACTCACACGCGCTTCGTCCTTGTCCTGTATTTCCTCCTGCAGTCGAGCTGCATTATCACGTTGGGCATCCACAACCTCCTGCAGCCTATTGAACAGGGCTTCTTGATCCTGCAAAGCACGCTGGTAATCAACAAGCTGCTGATCACGCAGCTCCCCCTGCCTCGCATGCTCCGAAACTGCTGCACTATGCTGAAGTGTCACCCATTCCATGCCCAAACCATGTCGGCATCGGTACTCCTCAGCGATCAACTCGCCCCGCTGCAACGTCTCCTGCAGCTCCGTTTCAGATGCAGCGTGTTGCGCTCGCACCCGATCCAGCTCGTCGCGCTGCTCAGCATCGACCACCGCATGGTACTCACCCAGCTCCACACTGCTTCCCCTCTGGATCTCAAGCAAATCCAAATACTGCTCTTCGAGGATCCTGCAACGCGCAGTCCCTTCCTCCTCAAGCAGCAACAGCTCCACCACATGCTGCTCCTTCGCTTGCAGCGACTCCGCAGCTGCACCCGCATCCTCTGAATGCGCAACCATCACCGCCTGTAGGCCACGGACCGCATCCACATGCTCGGTGTACTCGGCCTCCAGGATTTGCTGTCGCAATGCACGCTCCTCTGCAGCTAAGTCATTCAGCTCAAGCCTCTCCTCAAGCTCAGCAACTCTCTGCCGCATATGCGCGTTCTCTTGCTCCTACTCCGCATGCTGTCGGTCCTTGTCGGCCAGCTGCATCCGTACCTCCGAGTACTGGCTTTGTTGTGATTGCAGTGTCCCTTGTAGACTCAACAGTTGCTGCCGCAGCATGGCCTCTGTCATCACGCCAGACGCCATCATCACATCAAAGAAGTCGCTGCTCTCCGACTCCTCAATCTGCAGCCGCTTGCTGAGTTCACTGTTCCTCACGTCCCACAACTGCCGCTCCTGCGCAAGATTGGCGGCTGCCGCATCCAATTGTGCAGAAGCAAGCTCAACAGCCTGTTGATAGTCGGTGGATGCAGCCGACAACGCACTCCGCAGGCCAGACATGTTGCCCAACAGCCAGCTGTCAGACGCTGCAATCAGGTCAATCACCTCGCTGTGTTCATCTTCCATCAGCTGTTGCTGTCCTGCAAGCTCTGTGGATGTCAGGTCACTCAGCAGCTTGGCATATCCAATCACGTCAGCCCCATCCTGAATCTGCGTCTTCTCCAAGTCCAGATTGCAGTTTTCTGCAATCACATCTGCAAGCATAGTTTCCTTCTCAACCAGCAGTGACTCGAACGTACTGCACCGTTGAGCTTGGGCTGCAATATGCGTCTCGAAGGCCTCAAACTGCAATGACACCCTTGCCTCAGCTTCAGCCCTCTCCAGCATCAAGATCTCCTCCTGCTGCGATGCACGAGCAGATGCTGCAGCCGCTTCCTCAGTGAGTTCAACAACGCGCTTTTCTGATGCAGCAGCTGCCGCACTCACTTCAACAACGCGCTGCTGTACCTTGGCAAATTCCATTTGCGTTTGCTGAAGCTTCACTGACAGCGGCGCTACATCTGCCTCACTCAAAACGCTGTCTTCAACCGCATGCCCATCCAGTGCAGCTGACTCTGTACCCTGCTGCAGGGCACACCCTCGTGATGCCATACGCCCAGCTTCTCCATAATGCTGCAGTACTCGTCTTGCACCATCGCCAGTCGGCTTCCAAGCTCTCCATATTCCGCATCCATCTTGGTCTTTTCCTCGCCAGCTTGCAGAAGCCGCTGCCCAAGCTCTTCTAGCTTGAATGCTGCACTCACACGCGCTTCGTCCTTGTCCTGTATTTCCTCCTGCAGTCGAGCTGCATTATCACGTTGGGCATCCACAACCTCCTGCAGCCTATTGAACAGGGCTTCTTGATCCTGCAAAGCACGCTGGTAATCAACAAGCTGCTGATCACGCAGCTCCCCCTGCCTCGCATGCTCCGAAACTGCTGCACTATGCTGAAGTGTCACCCATTCCATGCCCAAACCATGTCGGCATCGGTACTCCTCAGCGATCAACTCGCCCCGCTGCAACGTCTCCTGCAGCTCCGTTTCAGATGCAGCGTGTTGCGCTCGCACCCGATCCAGCTCGTCGCGCTGCTCAGCATCGACCACCGCATGGTACTCACCCAGCTCCACACTGCTTCCCCTCTGGATCCCAAGCAAATCCAAATACTGCTCTTCGAGGATCCTGCAACGCGCAGTCCCTTCCTCCTCAAGCAGCAACAGCTCCACCACCTCCACTTGCTATCAGCAGCAGCAACTCCTGAAGGACAAAAACAACACTTGTGGACTTCTCTTGCACTCGCACCATGTGTCGGGTCAGCGCTTTCTGACAGCCGCTGCGGCCGGTGTTCCGTGTGGTGTTGTTTCCGTGTTGGCGAAGCCCAGTAGTTGGCGCACTGGGGTGGTGCTAGTGGCTGCGGGGGTCGTTTTACGGTTTTTGCCCCCCCCCCCCCCCCGCCAAATCCCCCCATAACCCCTTCTCCCTTCGCCCCTCACCATTGAAAAACAGTCTCGCCCACAACCTGCCAACGACGTCTACAATAACAGACCGCGTCAACTTGTCTACTTGTCGCAGATGTGTCTACGGACTGCAGACCGCCTTTGTTCAACCCTCTAAACAGGACTTCGCGCCGACTACCACTGGATGACCGCTTGTGCGCCGCCCAAACGCGCTCACGAACATGCAACCCCCACTGGGCGTTCCTACGGCAATCTGCATTTAGGTTTCTTTTCGCATGTCTAGCAACAATGCTATTCTGATGGAAGCTGACACTTTGCAGGGTGATATTGAAGCGGTGGAGGAAGGTGTCTCTCCCCATGCCAAGGGCCAGGACATCATTCTTTGTTCTAGCAAAGGGGCATAGCCCAAGGGAGGGCAGATTTTTGACTTGTTGAAGGGAGAGGGGTTGAAGTAGAAAAGAGCACACAGCAACAAAAGAGATCTGTACATTTTCTTGCTTCCAGATCCCCAAGAAGTTGATGATGCATTGGTCATTGAGGATGATGATGACCAAGGGTATGTGCCAGCCATCGTGCAGCAAAGGGGTTGGAATGTGCTTGTGAGTTCCAGAGCACATGCATTCCACTCCGCTTGGTTGATGAATGCAGCTGCAAAGTTGTGCATGAGGCTGCAAGAATGGTGCTCCTGCTCCTGGAAGTGCTCCTAGAATGTTGCTCAGTGTGTGGGTGTGCGCTTCCAAGTTTCTATATTATCCTTGCTTTTCACGTGCAATTCCTCCTCTTTGTCTGGATGCTCTCCGCTAGGGGCCTCTTGAGGTGTTTCATTTTGCACTTCATCCAAGAGCAACATTTGAGGAGCACGTACCAGGTTCAGGTTTTACGGGACCAATCCCTAGAAATGCCTACATACGTGGCTGCAAATCACTGAATTCACGAGACGATTAGACACAAAAGTGGTGTGCACTTGGCCTTGATGGTATTGTCCTATGGTAGGGGACTGTGTTCAAAAAGTGTTTAACTTTGTATGATCACCCAATGACCATAGCAACACATGTATCTGCATCACTCTCACTTGCTCATGGGTGCAATCTACTCAGGTTTGTGCATCCCTGCTGTCACCTTGTCTCCATCCCTACAGTACAAAAGTGCCCACTAGCCGCAATACACTGGTCCTCATCCCCATCCCACTGCTTTTGTCTCATATCATCAGGAGACAGGAATCAAAAAGACTCAACAGAAAGCCAAAGAGACAAAAAAGGGGAGAAGCAGGCAGTTTTGAGATTGTATCTGCAGATCCTATGGGGTATGCCACCCACACATGATTTGTGTGCAATGGACCTACTTTGACATGCTAAAATGTTTGGAAGCTTGTGTAGGCTACAAGCATGCCCCTTGTGCAGACCGAATGCTATTGTCACTTCTCCTGTCCTATCCGAAAGCCTTCTATTTGTTTCTTCTTAGAGGTGAATACAGCAACATCCCCTACGACAATGACAAAGCTCTCAAGAACATGAAGGTACTATCAAAACCCAAGTCAATGGCCCTCACCCATATCCACCATGTGATGGGTTACCCCCCCCAAAAAAAATCACACGAAAAAAATCAAATCACAAGCAATACACTGAAAATTGTCCCAATGTGCCTCTCTTGTACTACACGCACCCGCCCACCCGACACCCCTTCCTACCTCACCCCCCATTTCTCCCTGATTTTTGGGCTGGCGGGGGGACAAGTGCGAGATCATTGGCAAGGAAGCAAAAGAGACAAAGTCACTGGTGTAGTAGGCAAGGGCAAGCTGCCGGAATGTGGTAATAATAAGATGGGTGTATGCCTAAAGCCTTGTGAGTACCTAGGGGAGAAAGACATAGCTGTACGCCTCACATCTTGCAAATTGTGGCCATCCGACTAAGTGCTGTGGTGCACAAATGAAATCAAGCCAGAAATAAAATTGTGCCAAAAGTGTGAATGGGGGGGAATTTGAGAGGTTTTTTTTTTGGATGACCAAAATCAAGGGGTAAAAAATTGGTATTGCTCCTTAGAAATGAAGGAAAAACCTGGTATGAGGCCCTTGCTGCTGGTTCCTAGTGGATGTTCATGGTGGATTCCGGGTGGGCTCTGGATGGTTGCTGCTATTTCCTATTGGGCTCTGGATGGTTGATGTTATTTCTTGGTGGGCTGTGGATGGTTGCTGTTATTTCCTATTGGGCTCTGGATGGTTGATGTTATTTCCTGGTGGGCTGTGGATGGTTGCTTAATTTCTTGGTGGGTTCTTGGTGGGCATTCGCAGTGCGTGCAGCACACAGGAAACCCTCCCTGCAACCTGTGTTTGATGTACACAGCATGGCACAGAGAATCCTTAAAATCGAAGGAAAATTTAGTATGAGGGAGGGCTTCGAAATTTGTCCAAATCAATTTTTTCACCCCCTAATCCCCCCCCCCCCCGTACTTGTGGGCACGTGCTATGCTGATTTGGTCATCTTTAATTTGTGTCTCCATGTGCACAGGAGCTCAATATCAAATTGCACAAGGGGAAATATCGAAATGAGAAGATTGTCTGGACTAGCAGGCCGTTGACCATCGAAAATGGTGTGGTGGTCGAGCCAAGTGAGGAGTTGGGTGCTGGCAATGGACTGAAAATTCCCAAGTTGCCAAAGAATTGTTTTTGGGGAACTTATGCAGGTTTGGATCTCTGTTGTTGTGCTTGTAACAGAAGGTGCCACTTGGCTTAAAACACCCATGCCAGGTGGATCACACTATGTGGTGTTCCAATTTCCATTACATCTGTTTAGGGCGAGTAAAATCCGTTGACAAAAAAGAAAGAAATCCCGAGGCCGAGACCCATTACATTAGCATCAGCGGTGCTGAAAGAGGAGGAACAACATCTCTGGTATTCACCTCACACTGTTCCCAATTCACAACCACTGAGATTTCATGAATCCACAACTTGGGACACGGGCATGGGGTACACACTAGACAGTATGTGGACCTGATAGATCGCGCAGGAGGGGGGGGGGGGGGTTGTCATGTACGCGCTAGGAGGAGGGGGCTGAGGTAGGTGGCAGCTGGCAACCGGCAGCAGGTACCGTGACCCTAGCACCTGTGATCTTCATGGCGGTGAATGCGTTAATTTGCAGCAGTATTGTTTTGGGGGGGGGAGGTGGACTGGTGAGGGGGGGTTTGGCTGTAGGTGGGATTGCAATCACACTTTGAGTAGGGACTACCTGTCCAAAATAGGCTGAACCATGCGCTTGACCACCAATATATCCCAATTGCCGGCAGACTGATTCAGCATCGCAATTATCCCAGAGGTCATCACAGACAGTGCCCCATTGTTATTGTTGGCGGCTGATATTCAGTGCCATGGACCACGCACATCCCACTGTCACACTGCATGGCTGCAAACACAGGCACAACTCCACCGAAACCAGAGATGGACACTGCTGGGCCCACAGCCGCGGACACATCCACAGACACAGAACATCTGGGGTTTTGTGCAGGCTTACCCATGAGTCATCAGGCAACCGCGTGCATATCCGATGATGGAGCATGCTTCTGTAGCATATTTCCATGATTCCCATCCCAATCATTCATGTGTCAGCGGCCTCAAGAATGGAGAGGCAGCCTCAATTGATGTAGTTGTCCTTGACCGTTGGGGTGGCTCCCTCCTCAATCTTGAGGTTGGATATGGTGTTGTTGTAAATGGTGTTGTTCTCAAACAAACCCATGCCATACTGCTTCACCCAAACGCCGTGCTGTGTGCTGTTGTGGATTTTGTTGGTGGTCACTTGGGGGTCGGCATGGGCATCCACATAGATATTGGAGAGGCAGTTGGCGTACAGATCGTTATGCTGGATCCGCCCCTGTGTAAGATGATGTGCACATCATCACCAACAGCGCCATACAGGAGGGGGGGGGGGGGTTGCACCGGGAATTTCCTCACAGCCAGCCCCGGAACTACTGGGGCCAGCCCCGGGAGAAATTTTGCACCGGTTTCTTTCGCAAAGTGGCCCGAAAATTGAGTGGGAAATTTCGCATGCTTGACCTGGATCTCAATCCCAGGCCCCAAGCACACCTTCCTTTTGGTTGCTGTGCAGCTATAGGCCTCAAATGTTGAAAAAATTCCGCCCTCTGGTCTGTAAATGGTCCTTGAGCTGGCATGAGTCAGTGACAGACAAACATTGGCATTCACTGCAGAAACGATGTGTCTGAGAAGAAATTTTGATTGGGGCTTGTTGCTTGTTGCTTGCTTGGTTGTTGCTTGTTAGAGAGGAATCATTATTGCGATGGCTTGGCCCAAAATAGGCTGCAAAGGGCCATTTTTTTGACCACTTTTTTGGCCATTGAGAGCCGTCCGCCAATGGCTCGGTTTTTGGGAGCCATTTGATGTTGACAGCAGGCAGCACCAATGGGCTAGTCCTTATTCCCCCTTGCACCCGCTCCCCTTGCATCTGTGTTGCAGGATGGTGCTTGTGGAGCAGAAGGGTGACCGAAGAGATTGAGTAAAAAACAAACGAAACAACAGCAGCAAACTTGCAAATCCAAGCCCTGCACTCCACAGTCTGACATGAATACTGGGGGGGTTTGCAACATGGTCAGGTTGCAAGGCCCGTATTAGCCTCTGGCCGCGTTTATTCCTAGGTGGGATTGCAATCACACTTTGAGTAGGGACTACCTGTCCAAAATAGGCTGAACCATGCGCTAGACCACCAATACATCCCAATTGTCGGCAGACTGATTCAGCATCGCAATTATCCCAGAGGTCATCACAGACAGTGCCCCATTGTCTGTTATGCATGTTATGCAGCACCTCCACACGGCCTGACAATGCATTACAAGCCTGATGCTGGTGGGACCTGTGGAAGCAGTGGGACGTTTTGAGATGGAGAAAAAGGGGCTCTGGAGGAAACATTGCCATAATCGATAAAGCAGTGCCTTCTCCTCCTTGCACTGCACTGGCGCTTATGCAGACCCGGCCGGTGCTGGAGGGGGGATGGCTTGCTTGCAGTTAGGGTGCATGAGTAATGTCCATTTGCAATTTTGTGCCAATTTTTTGTCAATAAATGGTTTGGGACATTTTTCTGCAAGGGTCAAGGGAAGAAAATCCTCTTGACCCTCAAAGATGTGCTGTGACGTTGTTCTGGCTGCCTTACAGAAGCGCACTGGGATATGACAGGACATCTTCGTCCTCGTCATATAAACCCTCTGAGCGTAGCATACCTGGCTTTGGCGAACTTTCCGTGCTGGCAACAGTGTGCACACACTTGGAAAAACAGCACAACACATACAGAAGAAAGAGCTGCCACTGGCACGCAGCACACAACAGATGAACAAAAGAATGCGTGCATCTTGTGATGGCACAAATGAAGACAAACGAACAATGATGTGGTGTGGTATGGTGCAGCATTGTGCCACAGAGTTTTTTGCGTTCTCATACTTGCCCTCCGCCTCCCAGCTCGAGGTCTTACAGCTGAACCAGACCAGAGGACAATATCCTGCGACCTAAATGCAGCATGCCTTTTTGGAGAAGACAAGAGCTCCTTGATCAGAAACTTACAATCAAAGGCAACCAAACATTGGCATTCACTGCAGAAACGATGTGTTTGAGAAGAAATATTGACTGGGGCTTGTTGCTCGTTGCTTGCTTGGTTGTTGCTTGTTAGAGAGGAATCATTATTGCGATGGCTTGGCCCAAAATAGGCTGCAAAGGGCCATTTTTTTGACCACTTTTTTGGCCATTGGAGACCCCCAAGATGGCAGGGGTTAGGTAGCCACTGTGCCCACATGTGGGGCATTTCTGCTTTTGTCCCCGTGCAGAGCATTGGGGACCCCCGAGACGGCAGGGGTTAGGTAGCCACTATGCCCACATGTGGGCCATTTCTGATTTTGTCTCCGTGCATAGCATTGGGGATCCCCGAGACGGCAGGGGTTAGGTAGCCATTGTGCTCACATGTGGGCCACTTTCTATTTTGTCCCCCGCTATGAAGCATTGGGGACCCCCGAGACGGCAGGGGTTAGGTAGCCACTGTGCTCACATGTGGGCCAATTCTACTTTTATCCCCCGCTATGAAGCATTGGGGACCCCCGAGACGGCAGGGGTTAGGTAGCCACTGCTCTCACATGTGGGCCACTTTCTATTTTGTCCCCCGCTATGAAGCATTGGGGACCCCCGAGACGGCAGGGGTTAGGTAGCCACTGTGCTCACATGTGGGCCACTTCCTATTTTGTCCCCTGCTATGAAGCATTGGGGACCCCCGAGACGGCAGGGGTTAGGTAGCCATTGTGCTCAAATGTGGGCCACTTTCTATTTTGTCCCCCGCTATGAAGCATTGGGGACCCCCGAGACGGCAAGGGTTAGGTAGCCACTGTGCTCACATGTGGGCCACTTCCTATTTTGTCCCCCGCTATGAAGCATTGGGGACCCCCGAGACGGCAGGGGTTAGGTAGCCACTGTGCTCACATGTGGGCCACTTCCTATTTTGTCCCCTGCTATGAAACATTGGGGACCCCCGAGACGGCAGGGGTTAGGTAGCCACTATGCCCACATGTGGGCCACTTTCTATTTTGTCCCCCGCTATGAAGCATTGGGGACCCCCGAGACGGCAAGGGTTAGGTAGCCATTTTGCTCACATGTGGGCCACTTCCTATTTTGTCCCCCGCTATGAAGCATTGGGGACCCCCGAGACGGCAAAGGTTAGGTAGCCACCATGCCTACATGTGGGCCATTTCTGATTTTGTCCCCGCTATGAAACATTGGGGACCCCCGAGACGGCAGGGGTTAGGTAGCCATTGTGCTTACATGTGGGCCACTTTCTATTTTGTCCCCCGCTATGAAGCATTGGGGACCCCCGAGACGGCAGGGGTTAGGTAGCCATTGTGCTCACATGTGGGCCACTTCCTATTTTGTCCCCGTGCAGAGCATTAGGGACCCCCAAGACGGCAGGGGTTAGGTAGCCACTGCTCTCACATGTGGGCCACTTTCTATTTTGTCCCCCGCTATGAAGCATTGGGGACCCCCGAGACGGCAAAGGTTAGGTAGCCACTGTGCTCACATGTGGGCCACTTCCTATTTTGTCCCCCGCTATGAAACATTGGGGACCCCCGAGACGGCAGGGGTTAGGTAGCCACTGCTCTCACATGTGGGCCACTTTCTATTTTGTCCCCCGCTATGAAGCATTGGGGACCCCCGAGACGGCAAGGGTTAGGTAGCCACTGTGCTCACATGTGGGCCACTTTCTATTTTGTCCCCCGCTATGAAGCATTGGGGACCCCCGAGACGGCAGGGGTTAGGTAGCCACTGTGCTCACATGTGGGCCACTTCCTATTTTGTCCCCTGCTATGAAGCATTGGGGACCCCCGAGACGGCAGGGGTTAGGTAGCCATTGTGCTCAAATGTGGGCCACTTTCTATTTTGTCCCCCGCTATGAAGCATTGGGGACCCCCGAGACGGCAAGGGTTAGGTAGCCACTGTGCTCACATGTGGGCCACTTCCTATTTTGTCCCCCGCTATGAAGCATTGGGGACCCCCGAGACGGCAGGGGTTAGGTAGCCACTGTGCTCACATGTGGGCCACTTCCTATTTTGTCCCCTGCTATGAAACATTGGGGACCCCCGAGACGGCAGGGGTTAGGTAGCCACTATGCCCACATGTGGGCCACTTTCTATTTTGTCCCCCGCTATGAAGCATTGGGGACCCCCGAGACGGCAAGGGTTAGGTAGCCATTTTGCTCACATGTGGGCCACTTCCTATTTTGTCCCCCGCTATGAAGCATTGGGGACCCCCGAGACGGCAAAGGTTAGGTAGCCACCATGCCTACATGTGGGCCATTTCTGATTTTGTCCCCGCTATGAAACATTGGGGACCCCCGAGACGGCAGGGGTTAGGTAGCCATTGTGCTTACATGTGGGCCACTTTCTATTTTGTCCCCCGCTATGAAGCATTGGGGACCCCCGAGACGGCAGGGGTTAGGTAGCCATTGTGCTCACATGTGGGCCACTTCCTATTTTGTCCCCGTGCAGAGCATTAGGGACCCCCAAGACGGCAGGGGTTAGGTAGCCACTGCTCTCACATGTGGGCCACTTTCTATTTTGTCCCCCGCTATGAAGCATTGGGGACCCCCGAGACGGCAAAGGTTAGGTAGCCACTGTGCTCACATGTGGGCCACTTCCTATTTTGTCCCCCGCTATGAAACATTGGGGACCCCCGAGACGGCAGGGGTTAGGTAGCCACTGCTCTCACATGTGGGCCACTTTCTATTTTGTCCCCCGCTATGAAGCATTGGGGACCCCCGAGACGGCAAGGGTTAGGTAGCCACTGTGCTCACATGTGGGCCACTTCCTATTTTGTCCCCCGCTATGAAGCATTGGGGACCCCCGAGACGGCAGGGGTTAGGTAGCCACTATGCCCACATGTGGGCCATTTCTGATGTTGTCCCCCGCTATGAAACATTGGGGACCCCCGAGACGGCAGGGGTTAGGTAGCCACTGTGCTCACATGTGGGCCACTACCTATTTTGTCCCCCGCTATGAAGCATTGGGGACCCCCGAGACGGCAGGGGTTAGGTAGCCACTATGCCCACATGTGGGCCATTTCTGATTTTGTCCCCCGCTATGAAGCATTGGGGACCCCCGAGACGGCAGGGGTTAGGTAGCCATTGTGCTCACATGTGGGCCACTTTCTATTTTGTCCCCCGCTATGAAGCATTGGGGACCCCCGAGACGGCAAGGGTTAGGTAGCCATTGTGCTCACATGTGGGCCATTTCTGATTTTGTCCCCCGCTATGAAGCATTGGGGACCCCCGAGACGGCAGGGGTTAGGTAGCCACTGTGCTCACATGTGGGCCACTTCCTATTTTGTCCCCCGCTATGAAGCATTGGGGACCCCCGAGACGGCAGGGGTTAGGTAGCCACTATGCCCACATGTGGGCCATTTCTGATTTTGTCCCCCGCTATGATGCATTGGGGGCCCCCGAGACGGCAGGGGTTAGGTAGCCACTGTGCTCACATGTGGGCCACTTCCTATTTTGTCCCCCGCTATGAAGCATTGGGGATCCCCAAGACGGCAGGGGTTAGGTAGCCACTGTGCTCACATGTGGGCCACTTCCTATTTTGTCCCCTGCTATGAAACATTGGGGACCCCCGAGACGGCAGGGGTTAGGTAGCCATTGTGCTCACATGTGGGCCACTTTCTATTTTGTCCCCCGCTATGAAGCATTGGGGACCCCCGAGACGGCAAGGGTTAGGTAGCCATTGTGCTCACATGTGGGCCACTTCCTATATTGTCCCCCGCTATGAAGCATTGGGGACCCCCGAGACGGCAGGGGTTAGGTAGCCACTGTGCTCACATGTGGGCCACTTCCTATTTTGTCCCGTGCTATGAAACATTGGGGACCCCCGAGACGGCAGGGGTTAGGTAGCCACCATGCCTACATGTGGGCCATTTCTGATTTTGTCCCCGCTATGAAACATTGGGGACCCCCGAGACGGCAGGGGTTAGGTAGCCATTGTGCTCACATGTGGGCCACTTTCTATTTTGTCCCCCGCTATGAAGCATTGGGGACCCCCGAGACGGCAGGGGTTAGGTAGCCACTGTGCTCACATGTGGGCCACTTCCTATTTTGTCCCCCGCTATGAAACATTGGGGACCCCCGAGACGGCAGGGGTTAGGTAGCCACTGCTCTCACATGTTGGCCACTTTCTATTTTGTCCCCCGCTATGAAGCATTGGGGACCCCCGAGACGGCAAAGGTTAGGTAGCCACTGTGCTCACATGTGGGCCACTTCCTATTTTGTCCCCCGCTATGAAACATTGGGGACCCCCGAGACGGCAAGGGTTAGGTAGCCATTGTGCTCACATGTGGGCCACTTTCTATTTTGTCCCCCGCTATGAAGCAGTGGGGACCCCCGAGACGGCAGGGGTTAGGTAGCCACTGCTCTCACATGTGGGCCACTTTCTATTTTGTCCCCCGCTATGAAGCATTGGGGACCCCCGAGACGGCAAGGGTTAGGTAGCCATTGTGCTCACATGTGGGCCATTTCTGATGTTGTCCCCCGCTATGAAGCATTGGGGACCCCCGAGACGGCAGGGGTTAGGTAGCCACTATGCCCACATGTGGGCCATTTCTGATGTTGTCCCCCGCTATGAAACATTGGGGACCCCCGAGACGGCAGGGGTTAGGTAGCCACTGTGCTCACATGTGGGCCACTTCCTATTTTGTCCCCCGCTATGAAGCATTGGGGACGCCCGAGACGGCAGGGGTTAGGTAGCCACTGTGCTCACATGTGGGCCACTTCCTATTTTGTCCCCCGCTATGAAGCATTGGGGACCCCCGAGACGGCAGGGGTTAGGTAGCCACTATGCCCACATGTGGGCCATTTCTGATTTTGTCCCCCGCTATGAAGCATTGGGGACCCCCGAGACGGCAGGGGTTAGGTAGCCACTGTGCTCACATGTGGGCCACTTTCTATTTTGTCCCCCGCTATGAAGCATTGGGGACCCCCGAGACGGCAGGGGTTAGGTAGCCACTATGCCCACATGTGGGCCATTTCTGATTTTGTCCCCGTGCATAGCATTGGGGATCCCCGAGACGGCAGGGGTTAGGTAGCCATTGTGCTCACATGTGGGCCACTTTCTATTTTGTCCCCCGCTATGAAGCATTGGGGACCCCCGAGACGGCAGGGGTTAGGTAGCCACTGTGCTCACATGTGGGCCATTTCTACTTTTATCCCCCGCTATGAAGCATTGGGGACCCCCGAGACGGCAGGGGTTAGGTAGCCACTGCTCTGACATGTGGGCCACTTTCTATTTTGTCCCCCGCTATGAAGCATTGGGGACCCCCGAGACGGCAGGGGTTAGGTAGCCACTGTGCTCACATGTGGGCCACTTCCTATTTTGTCCCCTGCTATGAAACATTGGGGACGCCCGAGACGGCAGGGGTTAGGTAGCCACTATGCCCACATGTGGGCCACTTTCTATTTTGTCCCCCGCTATGAAGCATTGGGGACCCCCGAGACGGCAAGGGTTAGGTAGCCATTGTGCTCACATGTGGGCCACTTCCTATTTTGTCCCCCGCTATGAAGCATTGGGGACCCCCGAGACGGCAGGGGTTAGGTAGCCACTGTGCTCACATGTGGGCCACTTCCTATTTTGTCCCCCGCTATGAAGCATTGGGGACCCCCGAGACGGCAGGGGTTAGGTAGCCACCATGCCTACATGTGGGCCATTTCTGATTTTGTCCCCGCTATGAAACATTGGGGACCCCCGAGACGGCAGGGGTTAGGTAGCCATTGTGCTCACATGTGGGCCACTTTCTATTTTGTCCCCCGCTATGAAGCATTGGGGACCCCCGAGACGGCAGGGGTTAGGTAGCCACTGTGCTCACATGTGGGCCACTTCCTATTTTGTCCCCCGCTATGAAGCATTGGGGACCCCCGAGACGGCAGGGGTTAGGTAGCCACTGCTCTCACATGTGGGCCACTTTCTATTTTGTCCCCCGCTATGAAGCATTGGGGACCCCCGAGACGGCAAAGGTTAGGTAGCCACTGTGCTCACATGTGGGCCACTTCCTATTTTGTCCCCCGCTATGAAACATTGGGGACCCCCGAGACGGCAGGGGTTAGGTAGCCACTGCTCTCACATGTGGGCCACTTTCTATTTTGTCCCCCGCTATGAAGCATTGGGGACCCCCGAGACGGCAGGGGTTAGGTAGCCACTGTGCTCACATGTGGGCCACTTCCTATTTTGTCCCCCGCTATGAAGCATTGGGGACCCCCGAGACGGCAGGGGTTAGGTAGCCACTATGCCCACATGTGGGCCATTTCTGATGTTGTCCCCCGCTATGAAACATTGGGGACCCCCGAGACGGCAGGGGTTAGGTAGCCATTGTGCTCACATGTGGGCCACTTTCTATTTTGTCCCCCGCTATGAAGCATTGGGGACCCCCGAGACGGCAGGGGTTAGGTAGCCACTATGCCCACATGTGGGCCATTTCTGATGTTGTCCCCCGCTATGAAACATTGGGGACCCCCGAGACGGCAGGGGTTAGGTAGCCGCTGTGCTCACATGTGGGCCACTTCCTATTTTGTCCCCCGCTATGAAGCATTGGGGACCCCCGAGACGGCAGGGGTTAGGTAGCCACTATGCCCACATGTGGGCCACTTCCTATTTTGTCCCCCGCTATGAAGCATTGGGGACCCCCGAGACGGCAGGGGTTAGGTAGCCACTATGCCCACATGTGGGCCATTTCTGACTTTGTCCCCCGCTATGAAGCATTGGGGACCCCCGAGACGGCAGGGGTTAGGTAGCCACTGTGCTCACATGTGGGCCACTTCCTATTTTGTCCCCCGCTATGAAGCATTGGGGACCCCCGAGACGGCAGGGGTTAGGTAGCCACTGTGCTCACATGTGGGCCACTTCCTATTTTGTCCCCTGCTATGAAACATTGGGGACCCCCGAGACGGCAGGGGTTAGGTAGCCATTGTGCTCACATGTGGGCCACTTTCTATTTTGTCCCCCGCTATGAAGCATTGGGGACCCCCGAGACGGCAAGGGTTAGGTAGCCACTGTGCTCACATGTGGGCCACTTCCTATTTTGTCCCCCGCTATGAAGCATTGGGGACCCCCGAGACGGCAGGGGTTAGGTAGCCACTGTGCTCACATGTGGGCCACTTCCTATTTTGTCCCCCGCTATGAAGCATTGGGGACCCCCGAGACGGCAAGGGTTAGGTAGCCATTGTGCTCACATGTGGGCCACTTTCTATTTTGTCCCCCGCTATGAAGCATTGGGGACCCCCGAGACGGCAGGGGTTAGGTAGCCACCATGCCTACATGTGGGCCATTTCTGATTTTGTCCCCGCTATGAAACATTGGGGACCCCCGAGACGGCAGGGGTTAGGTAGCCACTGCTCTCACATGTTGGCCACTTTCTATTTTGTCCCCCGCTATGAAGCATTGGGGACCCCCGAGACGGCAGGGGTTAGGTAGCCACTGTGCTCACATGTGGGCCACTTCCTATTTTGTCCCCCGCTATGAAACATTGGGGACCCCCGAGATGGCAGGGGTTAGGTAGCCACTGCTCTCACATGTTGGCCACTTTCTATTTTGTCCCCCGCTATGAAGCATTGGGGACCCCCGAGACGGCAGGGGTTAGGTAGCCATTGTGCTCACATGTGGGCCACTTTCTATTTTGTCCCCCGCTATGAAGCATTGGGGACCCCGAGACGGCAGGGGTTAGGTAGCCACTGTGCTCACATGTGGGCCACTTCCTATTTTGTCCCCCGCTATGAAACATTGGGGACCCCCGAGACGGCAGGGGTTAGGTAGCCACTGCTCTCACATGTTGGCCACTTTCTATTTTGTCCCCCGCTATGAAGCATTGGGGACCCCCGAGACGGCAGGGGTTAGGTAGCCACTGTGCTCACATGTGGGCCACTTCCTATTTTGTCCCCCGCTATGAAACATTGGGGACCCCCGAGACGGCAGGGGTTAGGTAGCCACTGCTCTCACATGTTGGCCACTTTCTATTTTGTCCCACGCTATGAAGCATTGGGGACCCCCGAGACGGCAAAGGTTAGGTAGCCACTGTGCTCACATGTGGGCCACTTCCTATTTTGTCCCCTGCTATGAAACATTGGGGACCCCCGAGACGGCAGGGGTTAGGTAGCCACTGCTCTCACATGTGGG
>CAXIWF010000536.1:0-14467 GCA_964036045.1 Eutreptiella sp. 'Long Island Sound 2002' | reverse complement strand
GGGACTACAAGTTCTTAAGCACATGGTGTACACAAAACACTAACTTTATCTATGCATGCTTTACCCGCCTCTCCAATATTGAGAAATACATTTCAAGATGTGGATATTGTATTAGTTTCCAACATAACGAGATTGAAATTCAGAGCAAACCTGCAGCTACAAACAAACTTACCCGTCTCAGCAGTTCCTTAATCTGCTCAGTTTTGGCTACATCCAAGGCCGTATTTCCACCCTAATATTAAGTTAATGGTAAAACAATCAGCAGCAGCAAGCTACAGCATTACTTTCATTTCCAACAAATAGATGCCAGAACTATTTTCAATATATGAGCTGATTTGCTCCCTAGCAACCAATAGTATCAGTTTACCGTAACACAACTAAAAGAATAACAGTCGCTAATCAGAGATATCAAGACAAACAGCAGGTAGGCATAAGCAGAAAACACACCGCGGCCCAATACCGATACAAAAGAAGAGCTCAAAAGTAGTATACTTTAACAACTACATCGATCCAGCAAAAAACAAAAGCAGTTTGATTAATAAACATGGGTATGATCTATCGATTGAGACACTCAATAGAGAAAGGATGGAAAAGTCCGTGAGATGTATCCGCAAACTACTGGGAAATGGAGAATCAGCTAGCAGTAGAAAGGGCTAGAAAGTGTAGAATAGCACCTGTGTTGTCTATAATCACTGCTACACATCACAATCTATAGTAGTTTATATAATCTAACCCTTGTAACAATGATTATTGCTGCAGGGTTTAAAGAGGGAGGGAGGGAGAGGGAGGGAGAGGAAGTGGAGTATGACTTACCTTGGTCTGATGCTGGAGGTCTGCCCCGTGCTCCAGCAGCAGCTGGACGACCTCCGGTGACCATCACGGGATGCCATTATTAGGGCAGTGTCACCATCCTGATATATTTATATATATATATGCATATATACATCCCATACATAGATACATCATCATTCATACCCAGCACACACAACATAACATAGATATATAAGATAACATAAATAATTAGATGATAGAATAATGTAGAACTAAATAATAAGTTAGAAAAGGCATTTCTACAAATGCAAAATATGAAAACCCCCATAACCCCTACAAATATCCACCTTGTAAGTAACATATCTCAACAACTACATCGATTCAGATAAAAACAAAAGCAGTTTGATTAATAAACATTGGTATGATCTATCGATTGAGACACTCAATAGAGAAAAGATGGAAAAGTCCGCGAGATGTATAAGCAAACTTCTTGGAAATGGAGAATCAGCTAGCAGTAGAAAGGGCTAAAAGTGTAGAATTGCACCTGTGTTGTCTATAATCACTGCTACACATCAAAATCTATAGTAGTTTATCTAATCTAACCCTTGTAACAATGGTTATTGCTGCAGGGGTTGGAGAGGGAGAGGGAGGGAAGTGGAGAGGAAGTGGAGTATGACTCACCAAGTTGTCCTGCTGCTGGGGGTCTGCCCCGTGCTCCAGCAGCAGCTGGACGACCTCCCGGTGATCATTCTCAGATGCCACATGTAGGGCAGTCAAGCCATACTGATATATATATGCATATATATATATATCCCATACATAGATACATCATCATTCATACCCAGCACACACAACATTACATAGATATATAAGATACGATATATAATTAGATGGTAGAATAATGTAGAACTAAATAATAAATTAGAAAACGCATTTCTACACATGCAAAATATCTAAAACCCCCATAACCCCTACAAATATCCACCTTGTAAGTAACATATCTCAACAACTACATCGATCCAGATAAAAACAAAAGCAGTTTGATTAATAAACATGGATATGATCTATCGATTGAGACACTCAATAGCGAAAAGATGGAAAAGTCCGCGAGATGTATCCGCAAACTACTGGGAAATGGAGAATCAGCTAGCAGTAGAAAGGGCTAGAAAGTGTAGAATAGCACCTGTGTTGTCTACAATCACTGCTACACATCACAAATTAGAATAGTTTATCTAATCTAACCCTTTTAACAATGATTATTGCTGCAGGGGTTAAAGAGGGGGGAGGGAAGGGAAGGGGAAGAGGAAGTGGAGTATGACTTACATTTGTCTGCTGCTGGGGGTCTGCCCCGTGCTCCAGCAGCAGCTGGACGACCTCCCGGTGACCATAACGGGATGCCCTTATCAGGGCAGTCCAGCCATCCTGATATATATGCATATATATATATATCCCATACATAGATGCATCATCATTCATACCCAGCACACACAACATTACATAGATATATAAGATACGATATATAATTAGATGATAGAATAATGTAGAACTAAATAATAGGTTAGAAAAGGCATTTCTACAAATGCAAAATATCTAAAACCCCCATAACCCGGTTATGGGGGTTTTAGATATTTTGCATGGTGGATATTTGTAGGGGGCCCCTACAAATATCCACCTTGTAAGTAACATATCTCAACAACTACATCGATTCAGATAAAACAAAAGCAGTTTGATTAGTAAACATGGATATGATCTATCGATTGAGACGCTCAATAGAGAAAAGATGGAAAAGTCCGCGAGATGTATAAGCAAACTTCTTGGAAATGGAGAATCAGCTAGCAGTAGAAAGGGCTAGAAAGTGTAGAATTGCATCTGTGTTGTCTATAATCACTGCTACACATCACAATCTATAATAGTTTATCTAATCTAACCCTTGTAACAATGATTATTGTTGCAGGGGTTGGAGAGGGAGAGGGAGGGAAGGGGGAGGGAGAGGAAGTGGAGTATGACTTACCTTGGTCTGCTGCTGGGGGTCTGCCCCGTGCTGCAGCAGCAGCTGGACGACCTCCCGGTGACCCTTCCAGGATGCCATATATAGGGCAGTGCTGCCAAACTGATATATGCATATATATACATATATCCCATACATAGATACATCATCATTCATACCCAGCACACACAACAAAACATAGATATATAAGATACGATATATAATTAGATGATAGAATAATGTAGAACTAAATATTAAATTAGAAAAGGCATTTCTACACATACAAAAAATCAGAAAACGCACACAAGCTCTCCAAATCTTGAGTATTGAACTACACATACACTTGTGTAAATGAAATTACTCACAGAGTCTTCGCTATTTATATCAACCCCGCCGTTAAGGAGGCGCCGCACCTCCGCCACACTACCGCTCTTTGAAGCTTCTATTAATTCACCTCCCTATAATCACCAAGGGATACAGAAACCGAGAACAAGGAAAAGGTAAACAAACCAGAAAGTTGGCGCAATATTTAAAACTACTCCGCGTACGGAACTGACAGCATCAATAAATAAATGATGGGATAATCTTACCGACATGTTGCTACAGTATATCCGATGACTCACACAATTTTCTTCCCTGCTAGAGTCTCAAACTTTTGATTTCCCAAATAACCGATAAACCGACAGAAGTGTTTCTCAACTGGTTGTAAGAAGTCATTCTATGAGTATTTCTTCGTGAATTAACTTTACTTGTTTATTTCCCACAGCATTAATGCTCGAATCCCAGAATCGATGCCATCAAACAGTCTATAGTATCTGGCTGGCTGGCTGTGCGTGCGGCGATTGCTCTCGCAGCCACACTTTCGTAGAACGTCTTTGCCGCTCGCACGCACAGACAGACTCGACTACCCAACTTGTCGCGAACTTCAAACCCGTCAATCAATGGGCAAATTAAAATTTACTCCCAAGAGATTTCCTCGTGAAAGGGTTAATTTTAATCCCAATATTAAATTAAGAATACCTCGCCATTCATTAAGGACACTATGGCAGGTCAGTAGTTACTGGCGCTCAGATAAATATTGTTACATTTATTACAGTGAATGACTATTAAATGCAGGTGGTGAACCAGTCCCCCATGTCAGTGTCACCAAGGCTATTGAAGAGACGGTCTCTTCAGCAGCCTTGGTGATCATGAAAAAACCAGTGCCCTAACATACGACAGGTTCATAGTATAATAAGTTAGCGGGGGCGGGAAACGCCTGCATTCAGTGCCTCTTCAGTGGCCTTGGTGATCATGAAACAACCAGTGCCCTAACATACGACAGGTTCATAATATAATAAGTTAGCGGGGGCGGGAAACGCCTGCATTCAGTGCCTCTTCAGTGGCCTTGGTGATCATAAACCAACAAGTGCTGTCATACAACAGAGTAACAGTATGATTAGTGAGAGGCGAAGAACGCCTGCATTCAGTGCCTCTTCAGTGGCCTTGGTGATCATGAAACAACCAGTGCCCTAACATACGACAGGTTCATAATATAATAAGTTAGCGGGGGCGGGAAACGCC
Organism: Eutreptiella sp. 'Long Island Sound 2002'; assembly: GCA_964036045.1. Classification (NCBI taxonomy): domain Eukaryota; phylum Euglenozoa; class Euglenophyceae; order Eutreptiales; family Eutreptiaceae; genus Eutreptiella; species Eutreptiella sp. 'Long Island Sound 2002'. The sequence continues at coordinate 10,146 of CAXIWF010000536.1, read as the reverse complement.
TGCATTCAGTGCCTCTTCAGTAGTCTTGGTGATCATGAAACAACCAGTGCCCTAACATACGACAGGTTCATAATATAATAAGTTAGCGGGGGCGGGAAACGCCTGAATTCAGTGCCTCTTCAGTGGCCTTGGTGATCATGAAAAAACCAGTGCCCTAACATACGACAGGTTCATAGTATAATAAGTTAGCGGGGGCGGGAAACGCCTGCATTCAGTGCCTCTTCAGTAGTCTTGGTGATCATGAAACAACCAGTGCCCTAACATACGACAGGTTCATAGTATAATAAGTTAGCGGGGGCGGGAAACGCCTGAATTCAGTGCCTCTTCAGTAGTCTTGGTGATCATAAACCAACCAGTGCCCTAACATACGACAGGTTCATAGTATAATAAGTTAGCGGGGGCGGGAAACGCCTGAATTCAGTGCCTCTTCAGTGGCCTTGGTGATCATAAACCAACTAGTGCTGTCATACAACAGAGTAACAGTATGATTAGTGAGAGGCGGGAAACGCCTGAATTCAGTGCCTCTTCAGTGGCCTTGGTGATCATAAACCAACCAGTGCTGTCATACAACAGAGTAACAGTATGATTAGTGAGAGGCGAAGAACGCCTGAATTCAGTGCCTCTTCAGTAGTCTTGGTGATCATAAACCAACCAGTGCTGTCATACAACAGAGTAACAGTATGATTAGTGAGAGGCGGAGAACGCCTGAATTCAGTGCCTCTTCAGCAGCCTTGGTGATCATGAAAAAACCAGTGCCCTAACATACGACAGGTTCATAGTATAATAAGTTAGCGGGGGCGGGAAACGCCTGCATTCAGTGCCTCTTCAGTGGCCTTGGTGATCATAAACCAACTAGTGCTGTCATACAACAGAGTAACAGTATGATTAGTGAGAGGCGGGAAACGCCTGAATTCAGTGCCTCTTCAGTGGCCTTGGTGATCATAAACCAACCAGTGCTGTCATACAACAGAGTAACAGTATGATTAGTGAGAGGCGAAGAACGCCTGAATTCAGTGCCTCTTCAGTAGTCTTGGTGATCATAAACCAACCAGTGCTGTCATACAACAGAGTAACAGTATGATTAGTGAGAGGCGGAGAACGCCTGAATTCAGTGCCTCTTCAGTAGTCTTGGTGATCATGAAACAACCAGTGCCCTAACATACGACAGGTTCATAGTATAATAAGTTAGCGGGGGCGGAGAACGCCTGAATTCAGTGCCTCTTCAGTGGCCTTGGTGATCATAAACCAACAAGTGCTGTCATACAACAGAGTAACAGTATGATTAGTGAGAGGCGCAGAACGCCTGCATTCAGTGCCTCTTCAGTGGCCTTGGTGATCATGAAACAACCAGTGCTGTCATACAACAGAGTAACAGTATGATTAGTGAGAGGCGCAGAACGCCTGCATTCAGTGCTCTTCTGTGGTCTTGGTGATCATAAACCAACCAGTGCTGTCATACAACAGAGCAACAGTATGATTAGTGAGAGGCGAAGAACGCCTGCATTCAGTGCCTCTTCAGCAGCCTTGGTGATCATGAAACAACCAGTGCCCTAACATACGACAGGTTCATAGTATAATTAGCGAGCAGGGGCGGAAAACGCCTGCATTCAGTGCCTCTTCTGTGGCCTTGGTGATCATAAACCAACAAGTGCTGTCATACAACAGAGTAACAGTATGATTAGTGAGAGGCGCAGAACGCTGCATTCCGTGCCTCTTCAGTGGCCTTGGTGATCATAAACCAACCAGTGCTGTCATACAACAGAGTAACAGTATGATTAGTGAGAGGCGCAGAACGCCTGCATTCAGTGCCTCTTCAGTGGCCTTGGTGATCATGAAACAACCAGTGCTGTCATACAACAGAGTAACAGTATGATAGTGAGAGGCGAAGAACGCCTGAATTCAGTGCCTCTTCAGTAGTCTTGGTGATCATAAACCAACCAGTGCTGTCATACAACAGAGTAACAGTATGATTAGTGAGAGGCGGAGAACGCCTGAATTCAGTGCCTCTTCAGTAGTCTTGGTGATCATGAAACAACCAGTGCCCTAACATACGACAGGTTCATAGTATAATAAGTTAGCGGGGGCGGAGAACGCCTGAATTCAGTGCCTCTTCAGTGGCCTTGGTGATCATAAACCAACAAGTGCTGTCATACAACAGAGTAACAGTATGATTAGTGAGAGGCGCAGAACGCCTGAATTCAGTGCCTCTTCAGTGGCCTTGGTGATCATAAACCAACAAGTGCCCTGTCATACAACAGAGTAACAGTATGATTAGTGAGAGGCGAAGAACGCCTGCATTCAGTGCCTCTTCAGTAGTCTTGGTGATCATAAACCAACCAGTGCTGTCATACAACAGAGTAACAGTATGATTAGTGAGAGGCGAAGAAACGCCTGAATTCAGTGCCTCTTCAGTGGCCTTGGTGATCATGAAACAACCAGTGCCCTAACATACGACAGGTTCATAGTATAATTAGCGAGCAGGGGCGGGAAACGCCTGAATTCAGTGCCTCTTTTGTGGCCTTGGTGATCATAAACCAACCAGTGCTGTCATACAACAGAGTAACAGTATGATTAGCGAGCAGCGAAGAACGCCTGCATTTCCTGCAGTATCTCTTTAGCAGCCATGTTAGTCATGAACCAGTACCGTGCTTTAACACCAAAATTGTCAAGAATTATCAGACAATTTATTCGGAAGTAGTGAGGTTCACAGATTACCAGAACCCACAGAACAAATTAGATTGAAAAGCAAAATACTTGAATTATCAGCAATTGTGTACTGCTGCTGGCAGTACAGGTGATTTGGTGTTTGGAAAGGGATCTTCCCCATGTCAGAGCTTTCCAGCAATGCGGTTAGCAATCGGAAATGATTCCTGTTAACAGCAGACGTGGACAATATCGGCAGCAGTGCAGGTGATTTGATGTTTGGAAAGGGGCCTTCCCCATGTCAGAGCTTTCCCAGCAATGCGTTTGGCAACCGGAAACGATTCCTGTTAACAGTAGACGTGGACAATATCGGCAGCAGTGCAGGTGATTTGGTGTTTGGAAAGGGACCTTCCCCATGTCAGAGCTTCCCCAGCAATGCGTTTGGCAACCGGAAACGATTCTGTTAACAGCAGACGTGGACAATATCGGCAGCAGTGCAGGTGATTTGATGTTTGGAAAGGGACCTTCCCCATGTCAGAGCTTCCCCAGCAATGCGTTTGGCAACCGGAAACGATTCCTATTAACAGCAGACGTGGACAATATAGACAGCCAACATTGATAAACTTAGCAATCACACACAACATAAACTTGATATATAAGATCATATATATAATGAGTAAAGATGCATCATATATACTAGATGAAAGAATAATGTAAAACTGAATAATAAGTTAGGAAAAGGCATTTCTACAAGTACAAAATATGAAGATCAGAAAAGCCTAAGACCCACAAGTGCTTCAAATATTGAGGGTTGAACTACACATCTTGTGTAAATGCAATGACTCACGTCGCCTTTGCTATTTCAGATTTTTATATCCACCCCCTCGATTTAAGGAGAAGCTGCACACCTGCCACATCACCGCTTCCTGAAGCACCGAATAATTTATGTCCCTATAAGCACCAAGGGATACAGGAACCGACAAAAAGAAATGGTAAAGAAACAAGAAGTGACCTGAGCTTCCTGCCAATCATATCGATAGCGTTCATTTTGGCGCCGCTAACTTCACGTCATTCGGTCTCTAGTAATACTTCGCCCTGGCAAATTTGACGATTTCCGATGTGGTACTTCTGCAGATGCTCCCCACTAACATTTGTTACTATCTCAGCAGCGTTTCTCGCCGGCAATAGACCAAAATCACCGCATAGTAATTTTTAATCGATCTAATAATTCAATTCGGATATTTACAGTATCAATGTCAATTTTACGAAATTTATTTCGGCGAAGAGCGATGTCCTGTAAAATGGGGCTTTAGGGCCAACAATGTGCGCCATTTGGGCTTTTGGCCATTTTTTGGGAGACAAAATTATTTCCTTAATATGACACTAATTAAAAAATGCCCATTTGTTATTTCCTTAATATGATATCGGAAATCCCTGGTCCGCAGGGAACAATCTATTTGTCTTTCGGTCATTTTCGAAACTTCTTCTGCCCCGAGTATAGGTCCAACCTTTCGGCCATTGGCCATAGTCGGCTTTCGAGCCAACAACTGCCTCGATTACATAGTATTACACCAACTACCTATTGTTCGACCGATCCAGTGAAAAAATATTATGTCATCATCAGACCAAGAATGTGTTATTGCTACCAATAAGCCTTCATTCCATGGAACAGCAGCTGTATCAATCATCACGACAATCTTCAACAGAACAGCCCGAGAAGTACTTTTATGAGGAGAAGCTTGAGAGCGAATCTCTGGGTCATCTTGCTGCTTTTCTGTCTGCTGCAACCTTTGCGCCGATTTCTAATGTTGCACGAAAACTATTTTGATGGTAGTAGTTTCAATACCCCGACAGCTGTAAATATGCTGTCAAGTGTATTTCTATACGATACCCATTTGGAAGTCTAGTGGGGGTAATATGCCTTAAAAATTACAAGCTGTGGATAACAATGATTCTTGCTGGGGCGCTCAACACCGTGGGTGCCCTTTGTCGGTATATAGGTGCTCTCTCACAGTACGGCAGCAGTAACAATAGCGCATTGTCTTACTCACTCATTCTCATCGGACAGTGTATATCGGCACTGACGTTCCCCATTATCGTCAATCTGCCCGCTGCGGTTGCGGCCATCTGGTTCCCAACCAGAGAGAGGGACATGGCGACTACATTGGGGGCATTATTCAATCCTGTTTGGACTGGCTATTGGAGAAGTACTACCAGCTCTTTGGTGACACAGTCTCAACCTGATGGAGGTAAACTCACAGTATTGTTTCCCCCTCTCCATATGTAGACAACCAAAACTCTTAAATGCGATTATCACTATTATAATCATTATATCAAATCATTACTTCTTATTGCCAATGCTGATGCATACTAATCAGTGCTTATTGAATGCTTTACTAAGAACCTATATGTCTATCTAGCCAATTAACGAACTGGCTGACTGATTGACTGACTACTGTTCTTCACTAAACATTTTGCATACTAATCAGTGCAGTTATTAAATGCTTTACTAAGAACCTATATGTCTAACTAGCCAATTAACGAACTGGCTGACTGATTGACTGACTGCTTTTCTTCACTAAACTTTATGTTACTCCTCCTTAAACCACCTTTCTCCTTAAACCACCCTTCTCTTTCGTTCCTCCTCCTCCTCCTCCTCCTCTTCCTCCTCCTCCTTCCTCCTCCTAATCACTGCTCTTCCTCCTCCTCCTCCTCCTTCCTCCTCCTCCTCCTCTTCCTCTTCCTCCTCCTCCTCTCTATTTCCTGCTCCTCCTCCTCCTCCTCCTCTCTTCCTCCTCCTAATTCCTGCTCCTACTCCTCCTCCTCCTCCTCCTAATTCCTGCTCTTCCTGCTGTTCCTTTTCCTCATCCCCCCTCATCCTCCTTGTTTCCGGTGCTCCGAAGGCCCGAGTGCGCGGCTGGAGGGCCAGGCCAAGCTACTGATCCTACAGCTGCGGCACCTGGAGGAGGCGGCAGTGAAGCTGCACAGACACATCGTGCGTCTGGAGGCAGTGGAACAGCGCATGCGGGATGAGCTCTTTGAGATTGAGCGGAAGCTCAGCAACACCCAGCGCACAACTGCCAAGTACAGCGACAGCGCGCGCCTCAACGGCATTCCGCAGCGCTTCCTCACCAAGTTCCTGAAAGTGCGCCTCAAAGACCTGCTCGAGCATGAGACGGGTGAGTGAGAGAGACATTGCCTGGAGCAGAGCAGAGTGTGTTTCTTTGTATGTATGTATGTATGTATGTATATGTGTGTGTGAGTGTGTGGACTAGTGCTGGTGGTGTATGTTCATGTCATAAATAGCGCTTTCTTTAATTCCATTGGGGCTGTTAGGATGCCTGTTTTTAAAATTTACTGTATGTGTCTATCCCTGACGTGACCACCTTCCCTTACGCACTGGCAGGAACTGCACAAGATGAAGTACATTGAGATGAATAAAAGACGCGCCGAATATCGGGATTTAGGAGCGCGAGATCCAATTCGCGACGAGGAGTTGATTCCTCTGACCACGGGGTTATTCCTCTAAACACGCTGACTACGAAAGTGACGAGGACTCGCTACCTTCCTTGGCCGAATCTGACTCCGACTCTGACACGGAGGATAATGCCTGGCACCATGAGCACGTTGCCGTGCAGACTGCCGCCGATAATGTACGACTCTTCACTCGACGCGAGGTGCACAAGGCAAGGCGCGCGGAGCCATCCAACTCAAGCGCACATTAGGTTTTCCCAGTGACCGCGATTTAGCCGACTGGCCAGTACTGGTAAGAACCTAGACGTCACACCACAAGACGTTGCTAGAGCCCATCGCATTTATGGCCCAAATCCACACGTTCTACGAGGCAAAACCAAGACACTTCGCTCCACGCCCATCAAGATCGAGCATATCCCACGCTCGCTGCAGGCCGAACAAGTTCTACACGTTGACCTGTTCTTCATAGACAAGCTGACATTCGTCCTCGCTGTGGCCGACCCGTTGAGTCTTACTGGTATCACACACATCCCCAGCAAGAGCATCCCTGCCGTGCACAAGGCTCTGCTCGACACACTGCGACAGCTTCGCAAAGCTGGCTTCACCGTCGGAGCTATCTTGACCGATCGTGAGGGCGCCGTCCTCGCTCTTCGTGAAGAATTGGAGGACCGTGGCATCCGTGTCAATGCCACCGGCGCCGGACAGCATGTCCCTATTGCTGAGAACAAGATCCGACAAGTGGAGGGAGCGCGGCCGCTGCGTGCTCTCCAGCCCCCTGCCCTTCAAGCTCCCTCGACCACTCATACGATGGCTTATTGCTTTCTGCACTCAACGCCTCAACATGGTCCAACGCCGTACGCGTGCTGATGCTGCTATCCCCATGGAGCTATTCTTCGGCAGGAAGATCAACTTCCCCCGCGATGTCAGTATTGGGTTTGGTGATTTTGTCCATGTCATCGAGCCCATTGACAACCCCATCACGAAGGCCAGTGTCCACCAGCCACGCACCAAGCCCGCTATCGTTCTGTTCCAGACCCTCAACCAGGAAGGATCTGTGGTATTCCTTTCGCTCAAGTCCTTCAGAACCATCACGCGCACCAAGTGGGTAGCTCTACCCATGCCTAACACAGCAATCGAGCGCCTCAACAAGCTGGCAAGTTACTACGTCCCCGTCCAGCCTGCCCTGCAGCTCAAGCCACGTCCTCACGCTCCCAGACGCGCTCACCCCCGCGCTGCACCTGGCGCTGCCTCCGAGGCACCCAACGTGGCTCTGCCTCCGACCTTCAACCGAACCCAGATGCCTACTCTAGAAGGCGCCCAGCGCCTGAGATAGGTCCTGAACCCATTCTTACCCAAGAGACTGTGGTAATCAATCCCGACCAGCTGCGCGAATCTGCTCCGCAGCAGCCCAAGCACAGAGGTGGTACTGATACAAGACCAGAGGTGACTGATACAAGACCAGAGGTGACTGATACAAGACCAGAGGTGACTGATACAAGACCAGAGGTGACTGATACAAGACCAGAGGTGACTTATACAAGACCAGAGGTGACTTATACAAGACCAGAGGTGACTGCTCCCCACAACCGTCGCACCACCCAGAGGTGCTAGTGGAAGATACTGACTCCGACGACGAAACACCCGAGCTGCTAGACTCCGACGCGGAGCGCAAACGCATCATCCCCTCGCACATGTTCCTCAAAGCTAAATATGACGCCGATAACGTCTACGAGAAGCTCAAGGCCCGACTGGTTGGTTGCGGCAACCGACAGGACAGGACTGTCTACGGCGATGTATCCTCCCCCACTGTAACAACAAAGAACGCATTCATCATCGCAGCACTAGCAGCTTCCGAGAAGCGTGAAGTGGCCACCGTGGACATACGGGGCGCATACCTCAATGCCAAGATGGAACACGTAGTTCACATGAGACTGGAGCCCCTGCTAGCCCGACAGCTCTGCGACATGTACCCGGAGTATCGTCGCTTTGTCAACCCCGACGGTACTATCATTGTGCGACTACTGCGAGCACTATATGGCTGCATCCAGAGTGCCAAACTCTGGTACGAACATCTGTGCAAGACTCTTCGCAAGATGGGCTTCAAGCATAACCCCCGCGACCACTGTGTCTTCAATCGCGGATCGGACTTATCCACACAGGTCACCATATGCATACATGTTGACGACCTCAAGATCACCAGCCGTCTCCCTCATGCTGTTACAGAGGTGATAGACGAGCTCAGCGCCGCTTACCCGGACTTCAATGTATCCCGCGGCACCAAGCACTCGTACTTGGGCATGATGTTTGACTAAACCAAGACAGGAGAGGTCAGTATCACCATGGACAGATGCATTGTCGACACCCTCTCCGAACACGACGTGAAGGGCGTCGCTGCCACGCTTGCCTCCGAGAATCTATTCGCTACCCGTGACTGCCCCAAGCTACCAGCTGACGAGGCTAAGGCTTTCCACTCTCACGTGGCTCGACTCCTCAACCTGGCCAATCGAGTCCGACCTGGCCTACTTACTGCTGTCATCTTTCTGGCTACCCGAGTTCAGTCCCCTGACACAGACGACCGCGACAAGCTCGACCGCGTTATGCGATATCTCAACGGCACTCGCAATCTGGGACTTAGACTGTCCTCCAACCACGACACCTCCGTCGAGGGCTACGTCGACGCCTCCTACGGTGTCCACCCTGACGGCCGCAGTCACACGCTTGGCAAGGGCGCTTACTATGCCCGATCTGCCAAGCAGAAGCTCACCACCAAGTCCTCTGCTGAGGCCTAAATCGTTGCAGCGTCAGACGAAGTCTCCGAGATTATCGACACTCGTGAATTTCTAATCGCACAAGGCTACAAGGAGAACCCTGGAATACTGCACCAGGACAACCAGAGCGCCATTCAACTAGCGCACAAGGGCCGTTCCACCTCCCAACGCACCCATCACATCAATATCCGCTACTTCTTCCTCAAGGACCGTGTTGACGCTGGAGAGGTCCGGATCGTCTACACCAGGACCGAACTAATGCTGGCAGACATCCTCACCAAGCCGCTGCAAGGCGAATTGTTCCGTCGGTTGAGATCCTTACTACTATACTGGGCCGTTTAAGCGCACTGGCTCTATACTACGTTACACCCTTAATATTCCGAGTGAATATTCGCAGCTGCGCAACCGCGTCTAATGAGGAGTCGCCCTGATAACTCTGAGACCCAGCGCCCTCTACTGGTGTCTCGGCCCGCCGACTGGGATACAACATCTTCTGAAAGTATAAATTAAAAATCACAAAAAAATTCTCGGTCGGCCGGAGCCTTGGGGATTTTTGCCTGGAATTCGCTATTCTCACTATCACGCCATTGTCGTGTTTATCCAGTGCCTTTTACCCCGCAATTTTGTTTTCCGCATTTCCCGCGTTGACATATTATACCATTCACACCATCACTATTCACACTGCAGAGGTTTGTTGGAATTGAGGTTAACGGCAAGTTGAATATTGTTTCGTAGTGCAGACGTGTGACAGATTTCGATATTTCGAGAACTTCCTGTACCGCCGGCATCACGATTCCAAGCTTATCTCTGTTGTTTTTGTGTATTAATTTGATGTACCTTCGCACTTCAATAATAGCAGATAATTATATTTATAGCAGATAATATAATTATCTGCTGTTATTGAAGTGCGAAGGCACATCATAGTTTAGTAGTAGATTATAGCAGATATCTATATTAGATAAATTATCTGCTATAATTTATAGCAGTTATCTGCTATAATTTATAGCAGTTATCTGCTATAATTGAAGTACGAAGGCACATCATAGTTTAGTAGTAGATTATAGCAGATAATCTACTATTAAATTACGATTAAATTCGTAAAAAAAAGTCTACGGGACCTGATCACTGCTCTGCCTTTATGAGTGCGAGCATATTAAGCGTTTACACTACGGCAGATCAATTACTCCGTGATCACTAGAGATTACCTGATTGGTATCTGACACGGCTTGCATTTGATCGTTATACGAAGCCACTAGCCACT
>CAXIWF010000535.1:0-16506 GCA_964036045.1 Eutreptiella sp. 'Long Island Sound 2002' | reverse complement strand
AGATTGTGGGAACTTTTTGGTAGCGCCCAGCCCGCCAAACGGCTGGCTGGTCTGTAAACTGGGAAGTTTTTGGGAGAGCCCAGCCTGCCAAACGGCATGCTGGTCTGGAATCAGGGGACTTTTTGCAGAGCCCAGCCCCGCCTACGGCGGGCTGGTCTGCGCGGAATAAAGGCAGAACTCTAGCTCACTGTTAAATTTCGGACTCTTATATCGGTCCGGGACTGATAGGGAGGCACTAAGAATGATGTAAGAATAGAAGACATAGGTCTACTAGGCTACTACTATATTACCCCGGGACTGATAGGTAAGCAACAAGAAAAAAAGAAAAAAAACTAGCAGGGTAATTCACTGTATCACGAAGGTGGTGAGTTGGGTACTGTCAAACTCCCTATGCGGGTCCCAGCTTCTAATGTTTTCTACCTTCAACATATCCGCCGAAGGCGGTCTCTTCCCTCTGCCAGCTTCTGGCTCCCAACTCTTTTCGCTAACGCAGGGCCGGCATTTGAGAAATCCCGTCCCCGCTGAGTCTTGGGATTTTTCGCACTATCCACTATCATCGCCCTCTTCCGTGTTCTGATCTCTTTTGCTCCTGTGTAATGAAGGACTAGATTGTGGGAACTTTTTGGTAGCGCCCAGCCCGCCAAACGGCTGGCTGGTCTGTAAACTGGGAAGTTTTTGGGAGAGCCCAGCCTGCCAAACGGCATGCTGGTCTGGAATCAGGGGACTTTTTTGCAGAGCCCAGCCCCGCCTACGGCGGGCTGGTCTGCGCGGAATAAAGGCAGAACTCTAGCTCACTGTTAAATTTCGGACTCTTATATCGGTCCGGGACTGATAGGGAGGCACTAAGAATGATGTAAGAATAGAAGACATAGGTCTACTAGGCTACTACTATATTACCCCGGGACTGATAGGTAAGCAACAAGAAAAAAAGAAAAAAAACTAGCAGGGTAATTCACTGTATCACGAAGGTGGTGAGTTGGGTACTGTCAAACTCCCTATGCGGGTCCCAGCTTCTAATGTTTTCTACCTTCAACATATCCGCCGAAGGCGGTCTCTTCCCTCTGCCAGCTTCTGGCTCCCAACTCTTTTCGCTAACGCAGGGCCGGCATTTGAGAAATCCCGTCCCCGCTGAGTCTTGGGATTTTTCGCACTATCCACTATCATCGCCCTCTTCCGTGTTCTGATCTCTTTTGCTCCTGTGTAATGAAGGACTAGATTGTGGGAACTTTTTGGTAGCGCCCAGCCCGCCAAACGGCTGGCTGGTCTGTAAACTGGGAAGTTTTTGGGAGAGCCCAGCCTGCCAAACGGCATGCTGGTCTGGAATCAGGGGACTTTTTTGCAGAGCCCAGCCCCGCCTACGGCGGGCTGGTCTGCGCGGAATAAAGGCAGAACTCTAGCTCACTGTTAAATTTCGGACTCTTATATCGGTCCGGGACTGATAGGGAGGCACTAAGAATGATGTAAGAATAGAAGACATAGGTCTACTAGGCTACTACTATATTACCCCGGGACTGATAGGTAAGCAACAAGAAAAAAAGAAAAAAAACTAGCAGGGTAATTCACTGTATCACGAAGGTGGTGAGTTGGGTACTGTCAAACTCCCTATGCGGGTCCCAGCTTCTAATGTTTTCTACCTTCAACATATCCGCCGAAGGCGGTCTCTTCCCTCTGCCAGCTTCTGGCTCCCAACTCTTTTCGCTAACGCAGGGCCGGCATTTGAGAAATCCCGTCCCCGCTGAGTCTTGGGATTTTTCGCACTATCCACTATCATCGCCCTCTTCCGTGTTCTGATCTCTTTTGCTCCTGTGTAATGAAGGACTAGATTGTGGGAACTTTTTGGTAGCGCCCAGCCCGCCAAACGGCTGGCTGGTCTGTAAACTGGGAAGTTTTTGGGAGAGCCCAGCCTGCCAAACGGCATGCTGGTCTGGAATCAGGGGACTTTTTTGCAGAGCCCAGCCCCGCCTACGGCGGGCTGGTCTGCGCGGAATAAAGGCAGAACTCTAGCTCACTGTTAAATTTCGGACTCTTATATCGGTCCGGGACTGATAGGGAGGCACTAAGAATGATGTAAGAATAGAAGACATAGGTCTACTAGGCTACTACTATATTACCCCGGGACTGATAGGTAAGCAACAAGAAAAAAAGAAAAAAAACTAGCAGGGTAATTCACTGTATCACGAAGGTGGTGAGTTGGGTACTGTCAAACTCCCTATGCGGGTCCCAGCTTCTAATGTTTTCTACCTTCAACATATCCGCCGAAGGCGGTCTCTTCCCTCTGCCAGCTTCTGGCTCCCAACTCTTTTCGCTAACGCAGGGCCGGCATTTGAGAAATCCCGTCCCCGCTGAGTCTTGGGATTTTTCGCACTATCCACTATCATCGCCCTCTTCCGTGTTCTGATCTCTTTTGCTCCTGTGTAATGAAGGACTAGATTGTGGGAACTTTTTGGTAGCGCCCAGCCCGCCAAACGGCTGGCTGGTCTGTAAACTGGGAAGTTTTTGGGAGAGCCCAGCCTGCCAAACGGCATGCTGGTCTGGAATCAGGGGACTTTTTTGCAGAGCCCAGCCCCGCCTACGGCGGGCTGGTCTGCGCGGAATAAAGGCAGAACTCTAGCTCACTGTTAAATTTCGGACTCTTATATCGGTCCGGGACTGATAGGGAGGCACTAAGAATGATGTAAGAATAGAAGACATAGGTCTACTAGGCTACTACTATATTACCCCGGGACTGATAGGTAAGCAACAAGAAAAAAAGAAAAAAAACTAGCAGGGTAATTCACTGTATCACGAAGGTGGTGAGTTGGGTACTGTCAAACTCCCTATGCGGGTCCCAGCTTCTAATGTTTTCTACCTTCAACATATCCGCCGAAGGCGGTCTCTTCCCTCTGCCAGCTTCTGGCTCCCAACTCTTTTCGCTAACGCAGGGCCGGCATTTGAGAAATCCCGTCCCCGCTGAGTCTTGGGATTTTTCGCACTATCCACTATCATCGCCCTCTTCCGTGTTCTGATCTCTTTTGCTCCTGTGTAATGAAGGACTAGATTGTGGGAACTTTTTGGTAGCGCCCAGCCCGCCAAACGGCTGGCTGGTCTGTAAACTGGGAAGTTTTTGGGAGAGCCCAGCCTGCCAAACGGCATGCTGGTCTGGAATCAGGGGACTTTTTTGCAGAGCCCAGCCCCGCCTACGGCGGGCTGGTCTGCGCGGAATAAAGGCAGAACTCTAGCTCACTGTTAAATTTCGGACTCTTATATCGGTCCGGGACTGATAGGGAGGCACTAAGAATGATGTAAGAATAGAAGACATAGGTCTACTAGGCTACTACTATATTACCCCGGGACTGATAGGTAAGCAACAAGAAAAAAAGAAAAAAAACTAGCAGGGTAATTCACTGTATCACGAAGGTGGTGAGTTGGGTACTGTCAAACTCCCTATGCGGGTCCCAGCTTCTAATGTTTTCTACCTTCAACATATCCGCCGAAGGCGGTCTCTTCCCTCTGCCAGCTTCTGGCTCCCAACTCTTTTCGCTAACGCAGGGCCGGCATTTGAGAAATCCCGTCCCCGCTGAGTCTTGGGATTTTTCGCACTATCCACTATCATCGCCCTCTTCCGTGTTCTGATCTCTTTTGCTCCTGTGTAATGAAGGACTAGATTGTGGGAACTTTTTGGTAGCGCCCAGCCCGCCAAACGGCTGGCTGGTCTGTAAACTGGGAAGTTTTTGGGAGAGCCCAGCCTGCCAAACGGCATGCTGGTCTGGAATCAGGGGACTTTTTTGCAGAGCCCAGCCCCGCCTACGGCGGGCTGGTCTGCGCGGAATAAAGGCAGAACTCTAGCTCACTGTTAAATTTCGGACTCTTATATCGGTCCGGGACTGATAGGGAGGCACTAAGAATGATGTAAGAATAGAAGACATAGGTCTACTAGGCTACTACTATATTACCCCGGGACTGATAGGTAAGCAACAAGAAAAAAAGAAAAAAAACTAGCAGGGTAATTCACTGTATCACGAAGGTGGTGAGTTGGGTACTGTCAAACTCCCTATGCGGGTCCCAGCTTCTAATGTTTTCTACCTTCAACATATCCGCCGAAGGCGGTCTCTTCCCTCTGCCAGCTTCTGGCTCCCAACTCTTTTCGCTAACGCAGGGCCGGCATTTGAGAAATCCCGTCCCCGCTGAGTCTTGGGATTTTTCGCACTATCCACTATCATCGCCCTCTTCCGTGTTCTGATCTCTTTTGCTCCTGTGTAATGAAGGACTAGATTGTGGGAACTTTTTGGTAGCGCCCAGCCCGCCAAACGGCTGGCTGGTCTGTAAACTGGGAAGTTTTTGGGAGAGCCCAGCCTGCCAAACGGCATGCTGGTCTGGAATCAGGGGACTTTTTTGCAGAGCCCAGCCCCGCCTACGGCGGGCTGGTCTGCGCGGAATAAAGGCAGAACTCTAGCTCACTGTTAAATTTCGGACTCTTATATCGGTCCGGGACTGATAGGGAGGCACTAAGAATGATGTAAGAATAGAAGACATAGGTCTACTAGGCTACTACTATATTACCCCGGGACTGATAGGTAAGCAACAAGAAAAAAAGAAAAAAAACTAGCAGGGTAATTCACTGTATCACGAAGGTGGTGAGTTGGGTACTGTCAAACTCCCTATGCGGGTCCCAGCTTCTAATGTTTTCTACCTTCAACATATCCGCCGAAGGCGGTCTCTTCCCTCTGCCAGCTTCTGGCTCCCAACTCTTTTCGCTAACGCAGGGCCGGCATTTGAGAAATCCCGTCCCCGCTGAGTCTTGGGATTTTTCGCACTATCCACTATCATCGCCCTCTTCCGTGTTCTGATCTCTTTTGCTCCTGTGTAATGAAGGACTAGATTGTGGGAACTTTTTGGTAGCGCCCAGCCCGCCAAACGGCTGGCTGGTCTGTAAACTGGGAAGTTTTTGGGAGAGCCCAGCCTGCCAAACGGCATGCTGGTCTGGAATCAGGGGACTTTTTTGCAGAGCCCAGCCCCGCCTACGGCGGGCTGGTCTGCGCGGAATAAAGGCAGAACTCTAGCTCACTGTTAAATTTCGGACTCTTATATCGGTCCGGGACTGATAGGGAGGCACTAAGAATGATGTAAGAATAGAAGACATAGGTCTACTAGGCTACTACTATATTACCCCGGGACTGATAGGTAAGCAACAAGAAAAAAAGAAAAAAAACTAGCAGGGTAATTCACTGTATCACGAAGGTGGTGAGTTGGGTACTGTCAAACTCCCTATGCGGGTCCCAGCTTCTAATGTTTTCTACCTTCAACATATCCGCCGAAGGCGGTCTCTTCCCTCTGCCAGCTTCTGGCTCCCAACTCTTTTCGCTAACGCAGGGCCGGCATTTGAGAAATCCCGTCCCCGCTGAGTCTTGGGATTTTTCGCACTATCCACTATCATCGCCCTCTTCCGTGTTCTGATCTCTTTTGCTCCTGTGTAATGAAGGACTAGATTGTGGGAACTTTTTGGTAGCGCCCAGCCCGCCAAACGGCTGGCTGGTCTGTAAACTGGGAAGTTTTTGGGAGAGCCCAGCCTGCCAAACGGCATGCTGGTCTGGAATCAGGGGACTTTTTTGCAGAGCCCAGCCCCGCCTACGGCGGGCTGGTCTGCGCGGAATAAAGGCAGAACTCTAGCTCACTGTTAAATTTCGGACTCTTATATCGGTCCGGGACTGATAGGGAGGCACTAAGAATGATGTAAGAATAGAAGACATAGGTCTACTAGGCTACTACTATATTACCCCGGGACTGATAGGTAAGCAACAAGAAAAAAAGAAAAAAAACTAGCAGGGTAATTCACTGTATCACGAAGGTGGTGAGTTGGGTACTGTCAAACTCCCTATGCGGGTCCCAGCTTCTAATGTTTTCTACCTTCAACATATCCGCCGAAGGCGGTCTCTTCCCTCTGCCAGCTTCTGGCTCCCAACTCTTTTCGCTAACGCAGGGCCGGCATTTGAGAAATCCCGTCCCCGCTGAGTCTTGGGATTTTTCGCACTATCCACTATCATCGCCCTCTTCCGTGTTCTGATCTCTTTTGCTCCTGTGTAATGAAGGACTAGATTGTGGGAACTTTTTGGTAGCGCCCAGCCCGCCAAACGGCTGGCTGGTCTGTAAACTGGGAAGTTTTTGGGAGAGCCCAGCCTGCCAAACGGCATGCTGGTCTGGAATCAGGGGACTTTTTTGCAGAGCCCAGCCCCGCCTACGGCGGGCTGGTCTGCGCGGAATAAAGGCAGAACTCTAGCTCACTGTTAAATTTCGGACTCTTATATCGGTCCGGGACTGATAGGGAGGCACTAAGAATGATGTAAGAATAGAAGACATAGGTCTACTAGGCTACTACTATATTACCCCGGGACTGATAGGTAAGCAACAAGAAAAAAAGAAAAAAAACTAGCAGGGTAATTCACTGTATCACGAAGGTGGTGAGTTGGGTACTGTCAAACTCCCTATGCGGGTCCCAGCTTCTAATGTTTTCTACCTTCAACATATCCGCCGAAGGCGGTCTCTTCCCTCTGCCAGCTTCTGGCTCCCAACTCTTTTCGCTAACGCAGGGCCGGCATTTGAGAAATCCCGTCCCCGCTGAGTCTTGGGATTTTTCGCACTATCCACTATCATCGCCCTCTTCCGTGTTCTGATCTCTTTTGCTCCTGTGTAATGAAGGACTAGATTGTGGGAACTTTTTGGTAGCGCCCAGCCCGCCAAACGGCTGGCTGGTCTGTAAACTGGGAAGTTTTTGGGAGAGCCCAGCCTGCCAAACGGCATGCTGGTCTGGAATCAGGGGACTTTTTTGCAGAGCCCAGCCCCGCCTACGGCGGGCTGGTCTGCGCGGAATAAAGGCAGAACTCTAGCTCACTGTTAAATTTCGGACTCTTATATCGGTCCGGGACTGATAGGGAGGCACTAAGAATGATGTAAGAATAGAAGACATAGGTCTACTAGGCTACTACTATATTACCCCGGGACTGATAGGTAAGCAACAAGAAAAAAAGAAAAAAAACTAGCAGGGTAATTCACTGTATCACGAAGGTGGTGAGTTGGGTACTGTCAAACTCCCTATGCGGGTCCCAGCTTCTAATGTTTTCTACCTTCAACATATCCGCCGAAGGCGGTCTCTTCCCTCTGCCAGCTTCTGGCTCCCAACTCTTTTCGCTAACGCAGGGCCGGCATTTGAGAAATCCCGTCCCCGCTGAGTCTTGGGATTTTTCGCACTATCCACTATCATCGCCCTCTTCCGTGTTCTGATCTCTTTTGCTCCTGTGTAATGAAGGACTAGATTGTGGGAACTTTTTGGTAGCGCCCAGCCCGCCAAACGGCTGGCTGGTCTGTAAACTGGGAAGTTTTTGGGAGAGCCCAGCCTGCCAAACGGCATGCTGGTCTGGAATCAGGGGACTTTTTTGCAGAGCCCAGCCCCGCCTACGGCGGGCTGGTCTGCGCGGAATAAAGGCAGAACTCTAGCTCACTGTTAAATTTCGGACTCTTATATCGGTCCGGGACTGATAGGGAGGCACTAAGAATGATGTAAGAATAGAAGACATAGGTCTACTAGGCTACTACTATATTACCCCGGGACTGATAGGTAAGCAACAAGAAAAAAAGAAAAAAAACTAGCAGGGTAATTCACTGTATCACGAAGGTGGTGAGTTGGGTACTGTCAAACTCCCTATGCGGGTCCCAGCTTCTAATGTTTTCTACCTTCAACATATCCGCCGAAGGCGGTCTCTTCCCTCTGCCAGCTTCTGGCTCCCAACTCTTTTCGCTAACGCAGGGCCGGCATTTGAGAAATCCCGTCCCCGCTGAGTCTTGGGATTTTTCGCACTATCCACTATCATCGCCCTCTTCCGTGTTCTGATCTCTTTTGCTCCTGTGTAATGAAGGACTAGATTGTGGGAACTTTTTGGTAGCGCCCAGCCCGCCAAACGGCTGGCTGGTCTGTAAACTGGGAAGTTTTTGGGAGAGCCCAGCCTGCCAAACGGCATGCTGGTCTGGAATCAGGGGACTTTTTTGCAGAGCCCAGCCCCGCCTACGGCGGGCTGGTCTGCGCGGAATAAAGGCAGAACTCTAGCTCACTGTTAAATTTCGGACTCTTATATCGGTCCGGGACTGATAGGGAGGCACTAAGAATGATGTAAGAATAGAAGACATAGGTCTACTAGGCTACTACTATATTACCCCGGGACTGATAGGTAAGCAACAAGAAAAAAAGAAAAAAAACTAGCAGGGTAATTCACTGTATCACGAAGGTGGTGAGTTGGGTACTGTCAAACTCCCTATGCGGGTCCCAGCTTCTAATGTTTTCTACCTTCAACATATCCGCCGAAGGCGGTCTCTTCCCTCTGCCAGCTTCTGGCTCCCAACTCTTTTCGCTAACGCAGGGCCGGCATTTGAGAAATCCCGTCCCCGCTGAGTCTTGGGATTTTTCGCACTATCCACTATCATCGCCCTCTTCCGTGTTCTGATCTCTTTTGCTCCTGTGTAATGAAGGACTAGATTGTGGGAACTTTTTGGTAGCGCCCAGCCCGCCAAACGGCTGGCTGGTCTGTAAACTGGGAAGTTTTTGGGAGAGCCCAGCCTGCCAAACGGCATGCTGGTCTGGAATCAGGGGACTTTTTTGCAGAGCCCAGCCCCGCCTACGGCGGGCTGGTCTGCGCGGAATAAAGGCAGAACTCTAGCTCACTGTTAAATTTCGGACTCTTATATCGGTCCGGGACTGATAGGGAGGCACTAAGAATGAAGTAAGAATAGAAGACATAGGTCTACTAGGCTACTACTATATTACCCCGGGACTGATAGGTAAGCAACAAGAAAAAAAGAAAAAAAACTAGCAGGGTAATTCACTGTATCACGAAGGTGGTGAGTTGGGTACTGTCAAACTCCCTATGCGGGTCCCAGCTTCTAATGTTTTCTACCTTCAACATATCCGCCGAAGGCGGTCTCTTCCCTCTGCCAGCTTCTGGCTCCCAACTCTTTTCGCTAACGCAGGGCCGGCATTTGAGAAATCCCGTCCCCGCTGAGTCTTGGGATTTTTCGCACTATCCACTATCATCGCCCTCTTCCGTGTTCTGATCTCTTTTGCTCCTGTGTAATGAAGGACTAGATTGTGGGAACTTTTTGGTAGCGCCCAGCCCGCCAAACGGCTGGCTGGTCTGTAAACTGGGAAGTTTTTGGGAGAGCCCAGCCTGCCAAACGGCATGCTGGTCTGGAATCAGGGGACTTTTTTGCAGAGCCCAGCCCCGCCTACGGCGGGCTGGTCTGCGCGGAATAAAGGCAGAACTCTAGCTCACTGTTAAATTTCGGACTCTTATATCGGTCCGGGACTGATAGGAGGCACTAAGAATGATGTAAGAATAGAAGACATAGGTCTACTAGGCTACTACTATATTACCCCGGGACTGATAGGTAAGCAACAAGAAAAAAAGAAAAAAAACTAGCAGGGTAATTCACTGTATCACGAAGGTGGTGAGTTGGGTACTGTCAAACTCCCTATGCGGGTCCCAGCTTCTAATGTTTTCTACCTTCAACATATCCGCCGAAGGCGGTCTCTTCCCTCTGCCAGCTTCTGGCTCCCAACTCTTTTCGCTAACGCAGGGCCGGCATTTGAGAAATCCCGTCCCCGCTGAGTCTTGGGATTTTTCGCACTATCCACTATCATCGCCCTCTTCCGTGTTCTGATCTCTTTTGCTCCTGTGTAATGAAGGACTAGATTGTGGGAACTTTTTGGTAGCGCCCAGCCCGCCAAACGGCTGGCTGGTCTGTAAACTGGGAAGTTTTTGGGAGAGCCCAGCCTGCCAAACGGCATGCTGGTCTGGAATCAGGGGACTTTTTTGCAGAGCCCAGCCCCGCCTACGGCGGGCTGGTCTGCGCGGAATAAAGGCAGAACTCTAGCTCACTGTTAAATTTCGGACTCTTATATCGGTCCGGGACTGATAGGGAGGCACTAAGAAGATGTAAGAATAGAAGACATAGGTCTACTAGGCTACTACTATATTACCCCGGGACTGTAGGTAAGCAACAAGAAAAAAAGAAAAAAAAACTAGCAGGGTAATTCACTGTATCACGAAGGTGGTGAGTTGGGTACTGTCAAACTCCCTATGCGGGTCCCAGCTTCTAATGTTTTCTACCTTCAACATATCCGCCGAAGGCGGTCTCTTCCTCTGCCAGCTTCTGGCTCCCAACTCTTTCGCTAACGCAGGGCCGGCATTTGAGAAATCCCGTCCCCGCTGAGTCTTGGATTTTTCGCACTATCCACTATCATCGCCCTCTTCCGTGTTCTGATCTCTTTTGCTCCTGTGTAATGAAGGACTAGATTGTGGGAACTTTTTGGTAGCGCCCAGCCCGCCAAACGGCTGGCTGGTCTGTAAACTGGGAAGTTTTGGAGAGCCCAGCCTGCCAAACGGCATGCTGGTCTGGAATCAGGGGACTTTTTGCAGAGCCCAGCCCGGCCTACGGCGGGCTGGTCTGCGCGGAATAAAGGCAGAACTCTAGCTCACTGTTAAATTTCGGACTCTTATATCCGGTCCGGGACTGATAGGGAGGCACTAAGAATGATGTAAGAATAGAAGACATAGGTCTACTAGGCTACTACTATATTACCCCGGGACTGACTGATAGGTAAGCAACAAGAAAAAAAGAAAAAAAACTAGCAGGGTAATTCACTGTATCACGAAGGTGGTGAGTTGGGTACTGTCAAACTCCCTATGCGGGTCCCAGCTTCTAATGTTTTCTACCTTCAACATATCCGCCGAAGGCGGTCTCTTCCCTCTGCCAGCTTCTGGCTCCCAACTCTTTTCGCTAACGCAGGGCCGGCATTTGAGAAATCCCGTCCCCGCTGAGTCTTGGGATTTTTCGCACTATCCACTATCATCGCCCTCTTCCGTGTTCTGATCTCTTTTGCTCCTGTGTAATGAAGGACTAGATTGTGGGAACTTTTTGGTAGCGCCCAGCCCGCCAAACGGCTGGCTGGTCTGTAAACTGGGAAGTTTTTGGGAGAGCCCAGCCTGCCAAACGGCATGCTGGTCTGGAATCAGGGGACTTTTTTGCAGAGCCCAGCCCCGCCTACGGCGGGCTGGTCTGCGCGGAATAAAGGCAGAACTCTAGCTCACTGTTAAATTTCGGACTCTTATATCGGTCCGGGACTGATAGGGAGGCACTAAGAATGATGTAAGAATAGAAGACATAGGTCTACTAGGCTACTACTATATTACCCCGGGACTGATAGGTAAGCAACAAGAAAAAAAGAAAAAAAACTAGCAGGGTAATTCACTGTATCACGAAGGTGGTGAGTTGGGTACTGTCAAACTCCCTATGCGGGTCCCAGCTTCTAATGTTTTCTACCTTCAACATATCCGCCGAAGGCGGTCTCTTCCCTCTGCCAGCTTCTGGCTCCCAACTCTTTTCGCTAACGCAGGGCCGGCATTTGAGAAATCCCGTCCCCGCTGAGTCTTGGGATTTTTCGCACTATCCACTATCATCGCCCTCTTCCGTGTTCTGATCTCTTTTGCTCCTGTGTAATGAAGGACTAGATTGTGGGAACTTTTTGGTAGCGCCCAGCCCGCCAAACGGCTGGCTGGTCTGTAAACTGGGAAGTTTTTGGGAGAGCCCAGCCTGCCAAACGGCATGCTGGTCTGGAATCAGGGGACTTTTTTGCAGAGCCCAGCCCCGCCTACGGCGGGCTGGTCTGCGCGGAATAAAGGCAGAACTCTAGCTCACTGTTAAATTTCGGACTCTTATATCGGTCCGGGACTGATAGGGAGGCACTAAGAATGATGTAAGAATAGAAGACATAGGTCTACTAGGCTACTACTATATTACCCCGGGACTGATAGGTAAGCAACAAGAAAAAAAGAAAAAAAACTAGCAGGGTAATTCACTGTATCACGAAGGTGGTGAGTTGGGTACTGTCAAACTCCCTATGCGGGTCCCAGCTTCTAATGTTTTCTACCTTCAACATATCCGCCGAAGGCGGTCTCTTCCCTCTGCCAGCTTCTGGCTCCCAACTCTTTTCGCTAACGCAGGGCCGGCATTTGAGAAATCCCCGTCCCCGCTGAGTCTTGGGATTTTTCGCACTATCCACTATCATCGCCCTCTTCCGTGTTCTGATCTCTTTTGCTCCTGTGTAATGAAGGACTAGATTGTGGGAACTTTTTGGTAGCGCCCAGCCGCCAAACGGCTGGCTGGTCTGTAAACTGGGAAGTTTTTGGGAGAGCCCAGCCTGCCAAACGGCATGCTGGTCTGGAATCAGGGGACTTTTTTGCAGAGCCCAGCCCCGCCTACGGCGGGCTGGTCTGCGCGGAATAAAGGCAGAACTCTAGCTCACTGTTAAATTTCGGACTCTTATATCGGTCCGGGACTGATAGGGAGGCACTAAGAATGATGTAAGAATAGAAGACATAGGTCTACTAGGCTACTACTATATTACCCCGGGACTGATAGGTAAGCAACAAGAAAAAAAGAAAAAAAACTAGCAGGGTAATTCACTGTATCACGAAGGTGGTGAGTTGGGTACTGTCAAACTCCCTATGCGGGTCCCAGCTTCTAATGTTTTCTACCTTCAACATATCCGCCGAAGGCGGTCTCTTCCCTCTGCCAGCTTCTGGCTCCCAACTCTTTTCGCTAACGCAGGGCCGGCATTTGAGAAATCCCGTCCCCGCTGAGTCTTGGGATTTTTCGCACTATCCACTATCATCGCCCTCTTCCGTGTTCTGATCTCTTTTGCTCCTGTGTAATGAAGGACTAGATTGTGGGAACTTTTTGGTAGCGCCCAGCCCGCCAAACGGCTGGCTGGTCTGTAAACTGGGAAGTTTTTGGGAGAGCCCAGCCTGCCAAACGGCATGCTGGTCTGGAATCAGGGGACTTTTTTGCAGAGCCCAGCCCCGCCTACGGCGGGCTGGTCTGCGCGGAATAAAGGCAGAACTCTAGCTCACTGTTAAATTTCGGACTCTTATATCGGTCCGGGACTGATAGGGAGGCACTAAGAATGATGTAAGAATAGAAGACATAGGTCTACTAGGCTACTACTATATTACCCCGGGACTGATAGGTAAGCAACAAGAAAAAAAGAAAAAAAACTAGCAGGGTAATTCACTGTATCACGAAGGTGGTGAGTTGGGTACTGTCAAACTCCCTATGCGGGTCCCAGCTTCTAATGTTTTCTACCTTCAACATATCCGCCGAAGGCGGTCTCTTCCCTCTGCCAGCTTCTGGCTCCCAACTCTTTTCGCTAACGCAGGGCCGGCATTTGAGAAATCCCGTCCCCGCTGAGTCTTGGGATTTTTCGCACTATCCACTATCATCGCCCTCTTCCGTGTTCTGATCTCTTTTGCTCCTGTGTAATGAAGGACTAGATTGTGGGAACTTTTTGGTAGCGCCCAGCCCGCCAAACGGCTGGCTGGTCTGTAAACTGGGAAGTTTTTGGGAGAGCCCAGCCTGCCAAACGGCATGCTGGTCTGGAATCAGGGGACTTTTTTGCAGAGCCCAGCCCCGCCTACGGCGGGCTGGTCTGCGCGGAATAAAGGCAGAACTCTAGCTCACTGTTAAATTTCGGACTCTTATATCGGTCCGGGACTGATAGGGAGGCACTAAGAATGATGTAAGAATAGAAGACATAGGTCTACTAGGCTACTACTATATTACCCCGGGACTGATAGGTAAGCAACAAGAAAAAAAGAAAAAAAACTAGCAGGGTAATTCACTGTATCACGAAGGTGGTGAGTTGGGTACTGTCATACTCCCTATGCGGGTCCCAGCTTCTGGCTCCCAATTCTTTTCGGTAACGGAGGGCCGAGATTTTCAATCCCGGCCGAGGAAGGGAAAGTTGGGAGTGGGCGATAACGGTAGGAAGAGGGCGATGACAGTGGAAAGTGGGGCCGAGCTGGGAGGAAAGAAAGAGAGAAGGGCGTAGAAAGCAAAGGAGCAGAGTAAAAGAAGAACCGCCTGCGGGGGTAAGGGCGGAGCGCGAGCCCGCCGTTGGCGGTCTGGTCCCCGCCCATAAAAAGCGGGCCGGAAGGGGAAGATACCGTGAGAACAGGGCGAAAGGAGCAAATAGTGAGAGAAGGGGGAAGAAAGGCGTAAAACAACAGAGTGAAAGAATGGAGAGAAGGGCCCAAATGTGAAAAAACAGGAGGCCCGGGATTTTCCAAATCCCGGCCGAGGAAGGGAAAGTTGGGAGTGGGCGATTTCAGTGGGAACTGGTAGCGCCAAAGGCGCAAGGGGTTCACCCCGGCGCGCCTTTGGCGCTTGGGGCTCTCCCCTAGCCGGGCCAAAGGAGCAAATAGTGAGAGAAGGGGGTAGAAAAGCGCAAAGGAGCAGATTCAAACCGGAATGATCGGCATCGGGGGCATGGGCGGAGACCAGGCCCGGGATTTTCCAAATCCCGGCCGAGGAAGGGAAAGTTGGGAGTGGGCGATTCAAGCGATCACTAGGGCGAGCCGGTGAAGAGAGTGAGGAGTGAAGGGCGTAGAAAGGGGCTGGGCAATGGGGGGCGGGTAAAGCAAAAGGATGGGATGACAAATCCCATCCCTAGGCGGCTGGCCAAATGGGGGGCCGGAAGCGGGCATTGGCCGAAAGCCCCAAAGGGAAAGTGGGGAGTGGGCGATGGGGGCATTCACTGGTGCGCCGCGCAAGGAGGAAGAATTGGGGAGAATGGCGTAGAAAGCAAAGGAGGACAAAAGAGGAAAAAGATCAGAAAGAAAGGGGTAACGGCGGCATGGGCGGAGCCCGAGCCGGCCGTAGGGGGTCTGGTTTTTTTCCCAGAAAAAGCCAGGCCGGGATCCCTCGAATCCCGGCCCAGGGAGGGAAGAGGAAGGAAGTGGGAAGTGGGCGATTCAAGTGGAAAGTGGGCGCCAGGCCATGGGAGCAAGAAATGGGGAAAAAGGCGTAGCGCCTTTGGCGCAAGGGGTTCACCCCGGCGCGCCCAAAGGCGCTTGGGGTTCTCCCCTAGAAAGGGGGCCGTGATTTTCAATCACGGCCCAAGGAGGACAGAAGAGGGAAAAGATCAGAAAGGCCCCGGTATCGGCGGGAGGGGCGGAGCCCGAGCCCGCCGTAGGCAGTCCCGGCTTTTGCCCAGAAAAATCAGGTCGGGATCTCTCGGATCCCGGCCCAGGGAGGGAAGAGGAAGGGAAAGTTGGGAGTGGGCGATGCAAGTGTAAAGTGCGCCGACCTGTGAAGAAAGCCGAGAGTGAAGGGGGTACCGCCTGCGGCGGCACGGGTTCACCCGGCCCCGCAGGCGGTGCGGGTTTTCCCGTAGAAAGCAAAGGAGCACAAAAGAGGAAAAAGATCAGAAAGAAAGCGGTAACGGCGGCATGGGCGGAGCCCGAGCCGGCCGTAGGGGGTCTGGTTTTTTCCCAGAAAAACCCAGGCCGGGATTCGGAAAATCCCGGCCCAGGGAGGGGAGAGGGAGGAGGTCGGAACTGGGCGATGAATGTGGAAAGTGGCGCTCTGGCCATAGGAGCAATGAGTGGGGAAAAAGGCGTAGAAAGCAAAGGAGCACAAAAGAGGAAAAAGATCAGAAAGAAAGCGGTAACGGCGGCATGGGCGGAGCCCGAGCCGGCGGTAGGGGGTCTGGTTTTTTCCCAGAAAAAGCCAGGCCGGGATCCCTCGAATCCCGGCCCAGGGAGGGAAGAGGATGGAAGTGGGAACTGGGCGATGAAAGTGGAAACTGGCGCCGGGGTAGGGAGAAGAATGGAGAGAGAGGCGTAGAAAAGCGCAAAGGAGCAGAATCAAAGCCGACTAAGCGGGAACGGCGGCATGGGCGGAGCCCGAGCCGGCCGTAGGGGGTCTGGTTTTTTCCCAGAAAAAGCCAGGCCGGGATTCGGAAAATCCCGGCCCAGGGAGGGGAGAGGGAGGAGGTCGGAACTGGGCGATGAATGTGGAAAGTGGGGGTCTGGCCATAGGAGCAATTCTTGAGAAAAAAGGCGGAGAAAACAAAGGAAAACAAGAGAGAAAAAGCCAGGCCGGGATCCCTCGAATCCCGGCCCAGGAATCAAAAACTTAGAGGTGGGCGATGAAAGCGATCACTGGCGCCGGGGGGAGGAAGGTTTGAGAGAAGGGCGATGAAAGCCGAAACTAGGCAGATAACGCAAAAGGCGGGATGGGCGTAGACCAGCCCGCCGCTGGCGTTCTGGTCTTCACCCATAACGGGGGTCACCACGTAGAGGGATTGACAGCCTACATGAGACTGACTAGCGCGAGCCCGCCGTGGGCGGTCTGGGCGCAGCCCGAGCCCGCCGTTGGCGGTCTGGGCTTTTCCCAAAAAAATCAGGGCGGGATTTCTGGAATCCCGGCCCTACCGCCTGCGGCGGCATGGGCGCAGCCCGAGCCCGCCGTTGGCGGTCTGGGCTTTACCCATAGGAAGGGGGATTGCCATATGGCAATCCTCAAGAAATTGGAAGAGGGCGATGAAAGCGATCACTAGGGGAAAGCCCCAAGCGCCAAAGGCGCGCCGGGGTGAACCCCTTGCGCCTTTGGCGCTAGGGCACGCTTGTGGAGAAAGGGGAGAGT